>ML275908.1:0-40312 GCA_005239495.1 Nicotiana undulata
AAGCCTAATACTACACCGGACATCACAAAATTATTCTGAACACACTCCTAAGTCCCAAATCACTTAGCGAAGCTATTCGAGCCATAAAATTCGCATTCCGAGGTCGTTTACCAATAAGTCAAACTCTCGATTGACTTTTCCAACTTTAAGGCTATTTTTAAAGACTAAGTGACTAAACTCTCACTACAACCATTCCGATTTCAAGCCTACCAACTCTAACACATCAATAATAGTAATTATAATGCAGGTTCTACGTAACGACATACCGGGTCATTACATTCTCCCCCTCTTATACAAATGTTCGTCCTCGAACGGTTCTAGAAACATACTTGGAGTCTCAAACAAGTGAGGATATTTTATCTGCATCTCCCGCTCGGTCTCCCAAGTAGCCTCCTCCACTGGCTGACCTCTCCACTGTACTTTCACTGAAGCTATATCCTTGGACCTCAACTTTCTGACCTCGCGAGACAAAATTGCTACTGGCTCTACCTCATATGACATATCACCCTCAAGCTGAAGTGTGCTGAAGTCTAAAACATGAGACGGGTCACCAACATACTTCCTGAGCATTGACACATGAGATACCGGATGAACACTCGATAGGCTGGGTGGCAAGGCAAGTCTGTAAGCCACCTCTCCAACCTTCTAAAGTACCTCAAAAGGACCAATAAAACGAGGACTTAGCTTTCCTCTCTTTCAGAACCTCATAACACCCTTCGTGGGTGATACCTTAAGCAGTACCTTATCACTTTCCATAAAAGACACATCCTGGACCTTCCGATCCGCATAACTCTTCCGCCTAGACTGCGCCGTGTGAAGTCGCTCCTGAATCAACTTCACCTTCTCCAACGCATCCTGAATCAAATATGTGCCCAATAACTTATCCTTACCAGGCTCGAACCAACCAACCGGAGATCTACACCTCCTACCATATAAAGCTTCATACGGAGCCATCTGAATACTGGACTAGCAGCTGTTATTATATGCAAACTCCGCTAGTGGCAGAAACTGATCCCATGAACCACCAAAATCAATCACACAAGCCCGTAACATATCCTCCAAAATATGAATAGTCCGTTCCGACTGCCCGTCGGTCTGAGGATGAAATGCAGTGCTCAACTCTACATCAGTACCCATACCTCTCTGTACGTCTCTCCAAAACTGAGATGTGAACTGAGTGCCTCTGTTATAAATGATAGAAACCACAACTCCATGTAACCGGACAATCTCCTTAATTTAAATACCAGCTAACCGCTCTGAAGTATAAGTAGTGATGACAGGAATGAAGTGCGCGGACTTGGTCAATCTATCCACAATGACCCAAATAGCATCAAAACCCTTCGAAGTCCGTGGAAGCCCAACTACAAAGTCCATAGTGATTCGATCCCACTTCCACTCTGGAATATCTCACCTCTGAAGCAATCCACCTGGTCTCTGGTGCTCATACTTGACTTGCTGGTAGTTGAGACACCGTGCTACATACTCCACAATGTCTCTCTTCATTCGTCTCCACCAATACTGCTGTCTCAAATCCTGATACATCTTTGCGTCACCCGGATGAATAGAATATCGCGAGTTGTCAGCCTCTGCTAATATCAACTATCGAATACTATCCACATTGGGCACGCAAATACGACCCTGCATCCTGTTAACCCCGTCATCACCAATAGTCACATCACTGGCATCACCCCGACGAACTCTATCCTGAAGAACTAACAAGTGTCGATCATTATACTGGCGAGCTTTAATCTGATCATAAAGAGAAGACCGGGAAGCCATGCTAGCTAATACTCGCGGAGGGTCTGACAAATCCAACCTCACCAACTGACCCGCTAAAGCCTGAACATCAAGTGCTAAAGGTCGCTCTGCTGCTGAAAGGTAAGCTAGACTCCCCAAACTCTCGGCTCTGCGACTCAAGGCATCGGCCACTACATTGGCCTTCCCCGGATGATACAAAATAGTAAGATCATAATACTTGAGAAGCTCTAACATCTCCTCTTACGCATATTCAAATCCTTCTGCCTCAGCAGATACTGCAAGCTACGATGATCAGTGAAAATCTCACGTTGTACCCTATACAAGTAATGCCGCCAAATATTTAAGGCATGAACAATGACAGCTAACTCAAGATCGTGCACTGGATAGTTCTTCTCGTGCACCTTCAACTGTCTAGACGTATAGGCAATCATTTTGGGGTGCTCCAGAAGGAGTACAGTGGTTGACGAGCTTCTAGACTATATGGTTCGTGCCAAGAATTATCTGTATAGAGCTCTACTTTTATGATCATTTTGCCAAGAATTTTACCTTTTAAACCTGAGGGTCTGCCTAGTACCTCCTTCTTAGGATAGTAGTCCTAACCCCCTCCAGGACCGATAGGAAGGGACAGGTAACACCCCGCGATAGAGTTCGTGACCAACACGTGCTTTAATTACCTTCACGGGGTGGGGAAAGGGTAGAATATGGATATGATGACCGATGCATTAATACCACGTGTAGCCCCTCTTTGAGGAGTGTCATACTGGGTATTGCATTGATGTGATCCATATTGTCTCAAACCTAGGATATCCTTTACTTTACATGATTAGACTGTAATTCTTTTAAAAACATAGCTCTTCTCTAATTATTTTCATATACTTTGTGTGCTTATGTCTTGAATCCCCTCTTATCTGAGCCTTTATTTGTTTGTTTGCTAAGTTGCACAAATTCACAAAGCTATTTGGCCAGGAACCACACTTGTGGATCCTGAGGGGTGCCTAACACCTTCCCTTTGGGATAATTTCAAGCCCTTACCCTATCTCTGGTTAACAACGTAGTTGTAAATGAACCCTTTAGGTGGCCTAACGCACCTTTAAAATCGTTAGGTGGCGACTCTAAAAAAATGCAAACCCCTTCCCAAAAGGAAAGAGTTGTCTCAACCCAAATGTCCTGAACCCGATCTCCGCGAGGAAAAAAGGGGCGCGACAACATGGCGACTCTGCTGGGGACTATAGGCGTTTACCATTAATAACCGCTTTGTAAATTTATCTGAGTACACTTTGTTTGATATTTGAACCATTTCCTTTTCTCCCCTTTTTATGTGCAATTAATTGTTTATTTCTTTCAAGTATTTACTCTTCCCTAAAACGAAACTGACATGTTTCTTTATTTTGCTTTATAACCACTTTAAATTATAACTGTTGTATTTACCGCTTTCTTAAACGTGCAAATACATGAAAAACTGCTTTTAATGCTTATTATTGCATAAACATTCTCGACATTCATACTCCACTTGTTCCAAACAAATACTATAGCAACGCTTGATGAGTGGTTGCGCTCTTCCTATATTATTACTCCCTAAATTCGGAAAGGCTTATTTGCGATAAAACTAGTCGATCAGCGGTGCAGTCGACGGTGTTTTGCCTTCCCCCTTGAGTTGTCCGCTCAAGGGTACCAGTATAAAACCCAATAGAAACTTTACTCTATCATATTGTTGCATGCATCATGGTCATACCTAGTCAAGCTAAAGTGTTGTCCGCACGATAGATTTTAAGATAGCCTTATCAAAAAGTTTACCAGGTTTTCCTAAACCCAAACGGACATCATCACTTTCTGTGCATTCATTTGGAGATTTCAATGGTTCATGCTAATTGTTGATATTAAATAGTCGAGTTGGGTGGGGGTAAGGGCCTAACCTTATTTGCCTTGCAGAAATTTGAGGCACGAAGTCCCCAGATTTAGCATGCTCTCCAATATCCACCCAAGATTGCTAAGTTGGTGGGAGGACCTGCACTCTAGTGACAATGCTCTCGTCAGAGAATACTTAGTCAATCTACCATCTCTTCATTAAATCCGGCCTAACAACATGATAATAGAGGCTGCTACCATGTTCTGGGATTGTGATAGGTCCGTGTTCCGCTTTGGGAACATTGAAATGACGCCTTTGCTGAAGGAAATAGGAGTACTGGCTGTCCTACTGTGGGAAACCCCGAGGTTGCTGATGCCTGAGAACTGCACAAGCGAAGGTTTCCTTAAAATGATGGGTCTGAAGAAGAATGTGGAACTGGTATGCTTAAAGGAATCATACATACATTTTGATTATTTGTACGAGAGGTACGGCCACAACAAATCATACCGTACCTACCGTGACGAGTTTGCTATCAAATCCTTGGGACACATTCATCGTAGAGTGTTCGTCTTCATGTTTTGCTTTTTGGGTTAGATCGTGTTTGCAATGAAGAAGGAGAGAATTCATACCAGACTGGCCATGGTGACTAAGACACTCATGGAAGGCATTGGTGGGAAAAACTTTAGCATTGTGCCCATGATCATTATAGACATATATCGAGCCTTGGAAAAGTGTCAACGAGGAGTGAGACACTTCGAAGGCTGCAATCTGCTACTCCAGCTTTGGCTCATAGAACATCTCCAAAAGGGCGAATACCGACAAGGGTTTCAGCGAAGGGCGTGGAATGACCACATCGCTTTCCACCATCCAAAACGAATGACTTACATCCCCGACATTTAGCTCAACCTGAGAATGCCAAATGATGGGTCGAACTCTTTAATAATCTGACTGAAGAACATATTTCAATGGATGTTCGAGTGGTTTCCGACAGAGGATTTCATCACCCATTCTAGAGATGCACCTTTCTTGATACTGATAGGTCTAAGAGGAACATACCCTTACGTACCTCTCCGAGTTATGAGACAAGCAAGTAGAAAGCAAGTCGTACCCAGGGTCGACAAGACGAGCCATCTTCGGGCTGACTTCCAAAAAGATGATAGTCCTCACAAGTTCCAAGCCCAACACATGTGGCACTGCAAGATTGTACTGGAGAAGGACACCATCGAGCCAGACAGATATCATGCCGGTTGCGCCCCTTCCTATTCTGGTTGGTTGGAAGATACTTGGGATGGTCTGGGCAAGCCAGGGTACGTTCAAGGCCACAGGGTTATAGATGAAAAGGCTGAGGCACAAGTCAAATTCAACCAGCTGCAAAAAAGGATCCGTGAATGCGATGATGAGCACCACGAAATACATAAGTCTAACAAGAAGCTGATCGAGGAGTGAAAATACATGGCTATCAACACCAACAAGAGGTTAGGATACTTAGAATGAGGTATAGTCGAGCTGGAGGATAAATTCATCAAAAGGGTCGAAGACTGTCAAAAGTATGAAGGGACCTAATGTGGACATCTAGCCAGAGCATACATGTTGCTGGGACTTCGCGAGTTGCGAAATCTTTTCGGGGGAAGCAAGAATGCCGGGTCTGGGGAAGGTCCTTCTGGGAAAAAATAGATATGAATGTCTTTCTTTTTCTTTATCAATGTAATAGGGCCAATGGCCATTAGTGACCTTTACTTCCTCTCTATTTAGTGTCATTTCGGGATTCGTCTATTTTCTTATCAATAAAATAAGGCATTTAGCATTTTAAGTTCTCCAAACTAACTTGTCGCTAGGCCTACCTCGGGCGTAAATAGGTTCCCAAATTAGGACGCGCTTTACATTCCCGCGCTATGTGTTTAAATACTGCAGTATTTTTTAATCCTCACTAACTTGGCTAACTTTTGTTTTTATTTATTTTCTTTATTATTCCCCTCCCCAAAGGTTAGTTCGTGCACTCTGGCATCATCAGCTTATCGCACAAGATTCAAGGGCCCTCCACCTACTCCTCCTCCTTGTCCTCCTAAAGGCAAGAGTAAGATGGAAGAATCCAGCAGCGTCAGGAAAGAGAATATGGTAGAACGGGTAGAGGCCACTAATGGCCGAGGTATTCAGGTCCTAAATGAGAACATGTCACCACTAGAACAGAATCTGTTAAAATTTCAAGAAGAACTCGATCAGGTTCGAAATTTGGCCAACCTGTCATTTTCCATCAACATCCCATACATCAATTTCTCAAACGCTCAAAACCCTACACCTCCACAAAATATCCCAAGACAACAGAATCATCCCGCACCTCACCATCACACCACTCCGCCAAAGAACCAAACTCTCCTGACACAATGCAATACTTGCCACACTTCAAACAACACTCCATTGCTTATCCCAGAACCTCAGAACCTCACAAAGGACCACTTCCACGCCTATAACAATCCCATCTATGTGGAGACCATGCCTCACTCCACCCGCTTATCCCACACACATCCGATTCTGAAGGAAAGGACCTGTTTATCAAGAACTTGGCCGAGGAACTTAGGAAGCTGACCAGCTGAGTTCAGGGTGTTGAAGGAACCAAGGGAATCGAAGGGTTGAATTATGAAAACCTCTGCATACAACATGATGCCGAACTGCCCCAGGGGTACAAACCTACAAAATTCTAAATGGTTAATGGTACTGGTGATCCGAGTGTCCATCTGAGGACCAATTGTGACAAGCTGGTTGGCGTAAGAAATGATGAAAGGATTTGCATGAAGCTGTTCATGAGGAGTTTGAAGGGAGATACATTGTCTTGGTACATCAGCAAAGACCCCAAAAAATGGTCGAACTGGGTGGGTATGGCATCTGACTTTATGGACAGATTTAGATTCAACACAGAGAACGCACCAGACGTGTTCTATATCTAGAATTTGAAGAAGAAACCCACAGAGACATTTCGCAAGTATGCTACTCGCTGGAGGTCCGAAGCTGCTAAAGTCAGACCTGCTTTAGAGGAAGAGAAGATGAACAAGTTCTTTGTCCGGGCTCAGGACCCGCAGTACTATGAACGGTTGATGATGATTGAGAATCACAAGTTCTCCGACATTATCAAATTAGGGGAGCAGATTGAAGAAGGTTCTAAGAGCGGTATGGTCACAAATTTTGAAGCCTTGAAAGCTACAAACAAGGCTTTACAGTCCGGTGGTGTGTCTAATAAAAGGGACGTGGGAGCTGTAATGGTTGCACAAAGAGCCAAATCCCCACTCAAATACCAAATTTATCCAACAGCTTCACTCACATACCAGCCAACCCCGAATTACCAAGCACCCTCACCTTCATACCAATCTCGACCACCCACTTACCAATATCCACCACCCACATATCAACCTACTTCACCCAGATACTCACAACCCTCTCCCGTTTACCATACTTACAATTCTCAGCCATCTCATTACCAATCACCCCCCACCCATCAAAACTTCCCTAGACCTCGACCTAATTTTATCGAAGACCTCCAAAACAGTACACCGCCATAGCTAAACCCATTGACCAGCTGTAAGAGAAACTCAAAGCTGCCGGTTACATCACCCCTATCCCTGCTGCCACCCCTGAGAACCCTTCTCAGTGGGTTAACCCAAACAAATCATGTGCATACCACTCCACCATGAAAGGGCACACCATCGATGAATGCCGCTCTTTGAAAGACAAGATACAGTCCCTGATTAATAACAAAATCATTGTGGAGAAGGATCCTGCTCCGAACGTCCGCAACAATCCTCTGCCAGACCATAAGGGTGGAGGTATCCATATGATTGAAATAGAAGATGATTTGGATCCCGAGGGATCAATCGGGTTGATCGTAGAAGGCGATGATCCAAAGAAACTAGCATTCACTCTCAACCCAATCATAGTCCAGATTCAACCGTCTGAGAATGCTGAGGTAAATATGTCCATACCTCTTGAGTTTGAACCAGCGCCACCCGCGAAACACCAGTACCGATTGTAGTTGAGTTCGTGTCTCCGGCAAATGCACCCGTACCATTTGAGGTTGCAATATTTCCACCCAAAGCACATGTTCCATTTGAAGTAAGGGTAGCCGCACCAATTCCAGTGGCGATGTCGACCACGCCGCCCTTCTATACAAAAGTTGTCCCTTAGGATTACACAGTCTAGGCGAGAAGGAAAGGCAAGGTCAAAACTGAGGAAGCTCTCGCAGCACAGGGTATGACGAGAACCGGTAGGGTCTATACCCTTGAGCATCTGGCCGAATCAAGCAAGCAGGCTGACAACCGGCCAACCTTTATTGAAACATGTCCAGATGAACTTTGGAGGAAAGTACATGCTAAGGAGTATTCGGTCATCGACCAGCTGAACAAGACGCCAACACAAATATCCATCCTCTCTTTGCTGCAGAATTCCGAGACGCACAAGAATGCTTTGTTAAAGGTGTTGAACGAAGCGTACGTACCAAACAAAATCACTAGTGGGGAAATGGCCAATATGATGGGACAAGTGTTGGAAAGCCACAAGATCACTTTTCATGAGGACGAGCTGCCTCATGAAGGGCTGGGCCATAACAAAGCACTGCACATCACTGTGTAATGCAAAGATTATTTCATCACCAGAATCCTGATCGATGGAGGATCCAGTCTTAACATTTGTCCGTTGATAACACTGAAGAAATTGGGTAAAGGGTTGCATGAGATAAAGGATGGGGTAATCAATGTGAAATCTTTCGATTGATCTCAAAGGTCCACCATTGGTGAGATAAGCCTATGCCTGCAGATGGGACCAACTTGGTTCGAGGTTGACTTCCAAGTGATAGATGTGCCAGCGTCCTACAATTTGTTATTGGGACGACCATGGATACATGTTGCTGGGGCGGTAGCCTCAACATTACACCAGGAAGTGAAGTTCGAGTGGAACCACCAAGAGGTGATTATTCATGGCGATGATAGTAACCCTACTTACAATTGCCAGACTATTCCGGTGATCGAAGGAAGAAGAAAGCTGGGTGGAGACACTTACCACCACATTGAACGGGTCAACGCAATAGACAAGGACAAATGGTGGGATAGCAAGATCGAGAGCATACTAAACTGGAGTGGGTATGAGCATGGCAAAGGGCTCGGCAAGAACCTTCAAGGAATCTCAAAACCTATCAAGATCAAAAGCCATGGCACCGCTTTTGGTCTGGGGTACGACTACACTTGGAAAGAATTCAATAACTAGTTTCCACTCTGGCGCGGTCCTTATTACCCTTTGGAGCAGCCAATACCACATTAGAGCAGACTTTCCAGCAAGCCAATGTTATTTATGGATCAGTCGAAGAAGAAGCACTTGCAGCAATAAAGAGTTTGTTCCTAGAGGACAGTGATATGGACTGTTGCATTATTCTCGAGGAGGAGAAGGAGGAAGGCCCTTCCATACAGGCTGTGAGTAGAGGGACATACCTCAAGAACTGGACTATCAGGACGACCAAATCCCGACGAGCCTCGGGGTAGCAAGGCTAAAACAAGCACTACTTACTGTTTTATTTACTAAAACGATTTTTCCTTTCCGCATTTTTCAATTCCTACAATAAGATCCTCAATCTTCAAAACAATTATTCAATTTATCAAAGCATTTTCTAATTTCTCTTATGAATCCAATATTTATTGCTACTATTTTCTCTCATTACTTTATCCATACAACACTACAATTACTTGTCTTGATGAACCAATGACCGTGGCATGCAACGAGACAACGCGACAAACAGACATCAATTCAGATGAAGATGATATACCCGACGAGATCGTCAAAGAAGTTGAAAACATTGAGAACAAACCTAAGTTCAACCTGGACAAGATTGAAATTATCAACCTGGGATATTCGGAAAACGTCAAGGAAACACGGATCAATATTCATTAGTCACCGTCAGAAAAGAAAGAATACACAGAGTTTCTGAAGGAGTGTGAGGACATCTTCGCCTGGTCGTATGATGAAATGATTGGTCTAAGTACGTCTATTGTGGCTCACAAACTGCCAACCAAACCAATGTGTCCACCGGTAAAGAAAAAGCTCAGAAAGTTCAAACTTGACATGAGTTTGAAAATCAAGGAAGAAGTTACCAAGCAGATCAACGCCAAAGTTCTCAGGGTAGTTGAGTAGCCAACATGGTTAGCCAACATCGTACCTATGCCGAATAAGGACGGGAAGGTCATAGTCTGTGTCGACTACCGGGATCTCAACCGGGCTAGTCCGAAAGACGACTTCCCTTTGCCAACTATACACATCTTGATTGACAATTGCGCCAAGCATAAACTACAATCATTTGTGGATTGCTTCGCTGGTTATCATCAGATTTGGATGGATGAGGAAGATGCTGAGAAAACGACTTTCATTACGCCATGGTGTGTACTGTTACAAGATGATTCCATTCGGCCTGAAGAATGCAGGGGCCACCTACATGAGGGCTATGACCACCATATTCCACAACATGATTCACAAGGAGATTGAGGTATACGTGGATGATGTTATTATCAAGTCCAAGAAAGCCACTGACCACATAGAAGACTTGAGGAAGTTCTTCAATAGGTTGTGAAAATACAATCTGAAGCTATACCCCACAAAGTGTGCATTCGGGGTTCATGCTGGGAAGTTGCTGGGGTTTATAGTGAGCCGCCGAGGAATATAATTGGATCTTTCAAAAGTCAAGGCCATTCAAGAACTATTGTCGCCAAGGAACAAGAAGGACGTGATGAGTTTCTTGGGGAGGCTTAATTACATTAGCCGATTCATAGCACAATCCACAATTATTTGTGAACCGATCTTCATAATGTTGAAGAAAGACGCGGCAACCAAATGGACCGAGGAATACCAAAAGGCCTTCGACATAATCAAGGAATATTTGTCAACACCTACAGTCCTGGTACCACCTGAGCCAGGTAGACCTTTGTTACTCTACCTTGCTGTATTAGATGGAGCCTTCGGCTGCGTTCTGGGGCAGCACGACGAAACAGGAAGGAAAGAACAAGCTATTTACTATCTCAGCAAGAAGTTCACTCCGTATGAGGCTCGGTATTCTCTTCTAGAACGCACCTGTTGTGCTTTGACTTGGGTCGCTCAAAAGCTAAGACACTATTTCTGTGCCTACACCACATATCTCATATCAAGGATGGATCCTTTGAAATACATCTTTCAGAAGCACATGCCCACTGGCAAGCTAGCCAAGTGGAAAATCTTACTGAGTGAGTTCAACATTGTTTATGTAAATCATAAAGCAGTTAAGGGATAGGCACTGGAAAACCATCTTGCCGAGAACCCCGTGGATGGAGAATACGAACCCTTAAAAACATATTTTCATGATGAGGAGGTGTCGTTCATAGGAGAAGATATTGCAAATCCTATGACGGTTGGAGGGTGTTCTTTGATGGAGCAGCAAACTTCAAGGGAGTTGGCATTGGAGCAGTCTTAATATCGGAAACCGGCCAGCATTATCCGGTGTCCGCCAAACTCATATTCCCCTGCACCAACAATATGGTCGAATATGAGGCCTGCATCTTAGGGCTCAACATGGCCATTGGAATGAACATCCATAAGCTGTTAGTGATCGTTGACTAAGATTTGCTGGTACATCAGGTACAAGGAGAGTGGGAAACCAAGAAATCCAAGATACAACCGTATCTGCATCATGTACAGGAGTTAAGAAAGAGGTTCACAAAGATAGAATTTCTGCATATCCCCAAAATCAAGAATGAGTTCGCCGATGCATTGGCTACGCTGTCCTCAATGATCCAGCATACGGACAAGGATTTCATTGACCCTATTCACGTAATGATCCATATTCAGCCAGCTTATTGTGCCCATGTTGAAGCAGAAGCAGACGAAAAACCTTGGTTTCATGATATCAAGGAGTATTTGGCAAAAAGAGATTACCCAGAGCTTGGGAATCCGACTCAGAAACGCACACATTGAAGACTATCTAAAAATTTCTTTCATAGCGGAGGGATCCTGTATAGGAGAACTCCCGATTTGGGGTTATTAATGTGTATTGACGCAAAAGAAGCATCAAAACTACTAGAGGAAATTCATGTTGGGACATGCAGCCCACATATGAATGGTTTTGTTTTGGAAAAAAGGATTCTCCGAGCTGGTTACTTTTTGATGACTATGGAAACGAACTGCATCCAGTATGTCCGAAAATGCCACCGCTTCAAATACACGGAGATATGATAAAGGCACCTCCAAATGAGCTCAATGCAACAAGCTCACCATGGTCGTTCGCCGCCTGGGGCATGGACATTATTGGACCAATCGAGCCTGCCGCCTCTAACGGACACAGGTTCATTCTGGTAGCCCTTGATTACTTCACTAAATGGGCCGAGCCAGCCTCCTACAAAGCAGTTACTAAGAAAGTCGTGGCCGATTTTTGTCCGCGACCATATTGTTTGTCGGTTCGGAGTTCCAGAGTCAATCATCACCGACAACAGTTCTAATCTCAACAGTGACTTGATGAAAGCTTTGTGTGAGACTTTCAAGATCAAACACAAGAATTCCACAGCATACAGACCTCAGATGAATGGAGTTGTTGAGGCCGCCAACAAAATCATAGAGAAGATACAGGGGAAACTCCCTATATGCTAGTTTATGGCACGAAGGCTGTCATTCCCGCTGAAGTTGAAATTCCATCCTTAAGAATTATACAAGAAGCTGAGCTCAGCGACGCGGAATGGGTAAAAAGCCGTTATGAGCAACTAGCCCTCATAGACGGAAAAAGAATGAATGCAGTATGTCATGGTCAACTCTATCAGAATAGAATGACTAGATCCTTCAATAAGAAAGTCAAGCCGAGACAGTTCACACCAGGGCAGATGGTGTTAAAGAAAATTTTTCCACATCAAGACGAAGCCAAAGGGAAGTTCTCCCCCAACTGGCAAGGTCCATACGTGGTTCACCGAGTGCTGACAGGAGGAGCGCTTATACTTACAGAAATGGACGGAGAAGTCTGGCCAAGACCAATCAATTTAGATGTAGTCAAGTTCTACTATGTGTAATCTTTATGATTTTATCAATATTTTAAATTGAACTACGCCTGACCTGATTCCCGTTTAAGAGGGGATACGTAGGCAGCCCTATGGGTTCGGTAACAATTCAATAAGAATTCCATTTTCCCCCGCAATTTTACATTGGAGTAGAATTTTGAGGAGGACCCTCAGAATTTCGAAGCAAGTTCAGCCGATCGACGCACGAGTAACAGTCAGAAGCATCCATCCGTCAAACTGGGGCAGAATTTTAAGTAGGACCCTCAAAATTCCGTAGCGAGAAAGGTTGCAATGTCTCGAACCGTGTCACGATCTTCGGTTCATCTAAAACTATTTTAGATTATATGTTTATGTTATACTTTTACAAAATCATGCATACTTATTCTTGAAACAACTTGTTTAGAAAATGCTACCCCTAATAATACAGATCGAGGCGAACGAGTCAAGCAGAGCCAGCCGGGATACGAACTAACCTTTCCCCTTTACAAAACTTACGATTTTTCTGTGGATGCAGACACAAGAACAAACACGCAGAGAAGTCTCAAATTTCACAATCGCAAAGGCCAAAGTTTGATGTCCACACTAAAGGACATACATGCTCAAAATCACAATCCCCAAAACCATCACACTTGCCATCGTCTATTATAAATACAAATAATGCCCCATAGTCACAATGCCCTCCATAATCACAGTGCCGCATTTTATCACCAGCTAAGAATTCCTACCGTCATTTATTTTCTGCATAAGGCTACCTTTCTGCCTTCCGAGACTAAACACTGTCTCCATCTGCATTGCATAAGGCTACCATTTTTCCTTCCAACTTGCATAAGGCTACTATTCTGCCTTCCGAGGTTAAACTCTACCTCCATCTACATTGCATATGGCTACCTTTCTGCTTTCCGAGGTTAAACTCTACCTCCATCTGCATTTCATAAGGCTACCTTTCTGTTTTCCGAGACTAAACGTTGTCTCCATTTGCATTGCATAAGGCTACCATTTTGCCTTTCAACTTGCATAAGGCTACCATTCTTCCTTCTGAGGTTAAACTTTACATCCATCTGCATTGCATAAGGCTACCTTTCTGCCTTTCAAGACTAAACGCTGTCTCCATATGCATTCTCACCTTGCATAAGGCTACCATTCTGCCTTCCGGGGTTTAGCTCTACCTCCATATGCGTTTGCATAAGGCTACTACTCTATCTTCCGAGGATAAACGTTGCCTCCAATTTACTTTTCAAAAAGCAACCACTGCCTCAAGCATTATTTATTTCGCTTTCATTTAGGGCTAAGCTTTGCCCCTTTAATTCGCACGACTAAGCTCTGTCTTGTTAGCACCATACTACTGCACCGTCATGGGTTGAAATATTGCTAACCCATCCAAAGGCGTCATCATTCGGAGGCACCATCTTCATGGCCCGAGATTACTAGGTCATAGCCTGAGGATCTCTTTTTATCATTTTGCCTATCGTTATTCAAAGGCGTCATGGTTCAGAGGAACCATCTTCATGGCCTGAGGACATCATTTCATGGCCTGCGAATCCTGCATCAAGCAATTCATGGCCCAGGACATCATGGTCTAGAGACGTCATCCTTAACCGTCCAAAGACAACATTCATGGTCCAACGGGAATTTGCATCATTTTTTTAATTACGTACAATACATGCTCTTATTGTTTATTTGCAAGAAATCCACAGACAACAGATCTCCTAACAGGAGCGGTCCTGCCCCAGTTCTCCTAAACTACCCCGTAAGCCGCTTATTCACCCAACCCCATACATTGCGTCCGTTCTTGCAAAGTTTCATTGGTATACTTCGCCGATGACTCCCGAACCACATACGACATGATTCCTGTGAAACCAGGGATATGTAAGCAACTCAGAAACCAGGTGCGACCTTAACCTCTTCATACCGCGTCGCTCGGTCAAAATTAGCCATCATGTCTTTACCCGACAATTGTTTCATCCTTCCCCGGTAAAGATGGGCAAATGTTGATACCCAATTTTTCCTATATATTTTAATATGCATAAATACCTTATACACAAGGTTTTTATAATTTTTCCCATAATTTTTAAGGGTTTAAATTGATTTATTGTCTCCCCTTCATATTCATAAAATTCGCAATAATTATTTTCAAAATTATTGCTTTAATAATTTATTCATTTAAAATTCTATACTTATACCAAAATGTAATAAAATAATTTTTATAATTTCATTTAGTATTTTTCAAGCTAAATTCCATAATTGCAATGTTAGCCCAATTTAATGTATAATTATATCTTATACGTGTAAAATTGGCCCCTATATTTTAAAATGATAATTATACATTCATTTCGGTATAGAAAAATTATTCTCAAAAAGCTATTTATTATTTTATTAAAATTAAAATAGGGAAATTGACTATTTAAATCATAGCCAAGTTTGGCTTTCAATTATAGCCCAAATTGAGCCCACTCCTAAACCAATATCCTACCCAATTAACCTGACCCAGATACTATAAACCCCTACCTAAACCCAGAACCCATCTACTCGGTCTAATCCTAACCGTTGATCTCCCAGATCAACGGTCCAAACGAGCCCTTTCCTTTTTAATTCTAAAAGACCCCTAACCCTATGCCATTCCCAAACCCCCGCCGCCTTCAGATTCTCTCGTCTCTTCTCTTCTCCCAACCTAACCCTAGCCGCCACAACCGTCGCCTACCTCTACGGCCATTTCCGGCGACCACCTTTCAACCCCAAGCCTCCAATGGTTCCCCCTCGCCTTGCTCATCATCTCTAAGGCCTTAAAGGGCCCTGGGCCATGCTGACTTGTGTCTAGGGTTGCTGTTTGGGGTGTTCATGGCTTCTCCGGTGTGATTTTGAGCAAAATCACACCATGTTTGTACAATATTTGAAGTTTATAGCAAGTTCTTCCGTTCTATTTGGGTTTCCTTTGAAACCCTAATTTTTGTTTAAATCTCTTAGATCCGTGCTATTTTTAACGATTCAAGTATGTTTCTATCTATATTTTACACTATTCTCAAACATCTCTTTTAAATATCATCAACTTTAAACCGTTTTTACTTCCTTTAAAATTAGGGCTTCTCAGAGTTTTTCTATACTTGTTTAAACTGAATTTTCTTTCACGTTTAAACATTTTCCTTGCATGTCTCGACTGATTCTATGTTCTTACTACTTTTTAACTTGCCTATGTTAAAAAGCCCTAATTTTGAGATCTTTTTATCTGGGTTCTTTGTGTTAGCCTGACTACTTGATTCTTGCTAAGTTTCTGTTGTTATCGTACTTCGAACAGGTTTTACTAAGTATTTAGCCTACTTGTATTGCACCTATGTGATTGTATTCATCTGGATTTGTTCATCTCTTGCCTATTTTCGTCAATATTGTTGACCTTGCCTGTTTTCTACGACTATTTGTCCTTCTCTATTTATAGTTGAAGTATAGAATCATAACTCTCGCTTGACCAATTCTGATTTCCTTATTTGAGGGTTTGATTGAAAGGTTTTCTTTAAAACCCTAAAATTCTACTCGTCTGTTTAAATTAATTGATCCCATTACCTTGTTTAATGTAGTACTTTATTTTTACTAAATTATTCCTTAATTGGGGTTTTCTGAATCCAGTCCTAATTGACTACCATATGATTAATAAACTTTGATTCTTTCCTTATTAGTCATGTACTGATTTTCTTGCCTTATATGCTACTGGTTCCTACCGTTTGAATTAATTCCCTTAACTTAAGGGGGTGCTTGCCTTGATAGCTGACTGATTGATTCTGAGTTCCTTAATTACCATGCTACTATGATCCTTACCTTATTTTACTATCTGCTTTCAAACTATATATACATATTAGCACAAACACGGACACACACACTGTTCAACTCTCTCTTACAACACATACCTACTCTCTATTGTTCTTCTCTTGATTACCTACTATTACTAGTCGGCTGCAAGCCAATACTGGTAATTCTATTTGCCTATTCTTCATTATGTACTTGCTATCTCTCAACTGGTATGTCTTTAATTGATGTTTAAAGCTCCAAAACAATATTTTTCTTTGGGTATTTCGATTCATCTTATTTTTAATCTTCTTTTACTTATTGTTTTTAGTTCTTAATACCCTTCCCTTTAGCCTCAACATTACTACCCCTTGCATGCTTCAACATGATTCTGCTTATGTCTTCTTTAATTCTTAGCATACTACAACATGCACCCCTGTTACTTAGTCTCTATAATACACCCAGAACATTTTCCTGAACCTATGTGTAATTATGTTTATTGTGTGATGTCCTCTTCCCATTACTCCCTCAATCTGATTCTGTTTAGTTCTTGGCATGAACTTATTGTGACAAGCTACGTCTGTGACTGTTTAGGCCTTGTACAAGTCTGTGATACATTACTGCTTCTCTAATATTAATTAGTATACCAATTTGTTCCTATGTATGGCCTATGTGTCCCCAATCCATGTTTCCTTATTTGTGTCTGTCTCTCTATGAGCTGTGTACTATTTGGTGTTGATTTTTTGCTCCACCCTTTGTTCTTTTCAAACTATTTTCCTAAGCCACTCACTTACTGATATGTAAACCTATTCCAAATAAACTATTTTAAGATATTCTCTTTTAACCCAACTCTTTTCAAATCACCTCCTGCACTTCACTTTATTCTTCGACTCTTAAGTTCTGCCCCTTCAGTGTGAGCACTGCTTTGGGACACTTGAGCTCCCTCTGAACTCTGACACACTGAGGCTGGCACTTCTACACTGCACTTGTTCAATTCTTGGTCTAGGTGTAAGCACTGCTCGGTATCCTTGAGATCCTTAGGGAACTTTGATGCACCTAGACTCTGATTTGTCTATGGAAACTGAGGCGTATGAGGCCATTGGAGGTTTGGGAAATCTGATCCTAATTGAAGGCTCCCTATAGAATAGCTTCTTGATTTTCTATTTCTATTTATGTAATTCATTCATTGGTCTATAATAATTTGTAAACAACTCTTGGGGAATGGATAGTAAAAGGGAAGGGGTAACTATGCATGCTATAGATATAAAAGGGTATAAACCATGCTCTTAGGTTTTACATTTCCTATGTGTGCAGTAGAAATCATGTTTAGGACTAATATGTGCAAATCATATCGTACATTATAAATTATGCTCCATAGGATTTCATAAACACTGTTTCAGTATTTCACTTCAATACTGTTATATCACTTAGAAAAATCTGGTTCAGTAATAACAATGGAAAACTGCCATCATGTGATTCTATCTATGCATTCTGAAAATGCAATCTGAATCCTACCTTAAAACAAGAGTATTAACAAAAAAAGTGTTCCATTACGCCTTACCATGTTACACGTAGAGATCATGTTCTAGGTAAAAAAACTAATAAACCTGTCACCTTTGCATGTCCTAAAAGTATGTCAAACACTGAAATATTTGTGCACTTAGATCTTGTGTAGACCTCTGATTCAGCATCTTTGTGCATTGGATACCCTATCCTTAGGATCACATCTCATTCGTTTAAGCACACCTAGCCTAATTACCGATAAAAACAACTGCAATCAATTGATAATAAGTCTGCATTCTGAACGCCTAGCACAACATTTTTAGGTAATACAATGTTGAACATCTCTCTTCCAAGTAATTCTGGTAATTGGTATATACTATCTCACACCCAGGCGAGCCTTAGGTGATTAATTTGTCTAAAATTGGAAATCTGCCTTCCTGTATATGCTACTCAATGATAAAAAGGTTTCGAATCAGTAGGCAAATTGACTAGGACCCTTTTTCTGAGTAATAAAAATAGGCCTGCATATCTGTTTATCTCCTGAAATCACTTAGACACCATGTCTTAGGATTCTTAATTTAAATACTACCCTTAACTGTGTTTTGAGTCGTGCTGCCTAATTGCATACTTGTGGAGGTAAACTTGAGCCTTTACTTGCTTTTATATGTTCCCATTAACTGCAGACCTATATGCCTTTGTCTGTCGCCCTAGAATTTTACCTTTTAAACCTGAGGGTCTTCCTAGTACGTCCTTCTTCGGATAATAGTCCTAACCTCCTCCAGGACTAATAGGAAGGGACGGGTAACAACACGCGATAGAGTTCATGACCAACACGCGCTTTAATTAACTTCACGGGGTGGGGAAAGGGTAGAATATGGATATGATGACCGATGCGTTAATACCACGTGTAGCCCCTCCTTGAGGAGTGTCATACCGGGTATTGCATTGATGTGATCACTATTGTCTCAAACCTAGGATATCCTTTACTTTACATGCTTAGACTGTAGTTCTTTTCCAAACTTAGCTCTTCTCTAATTATTTTTGAATACTTTGTATGCTTAAGACTCGAATCCCCTCTTATCTGAGCCTTTATTTGTTTGTTTGCTAAGTTGCACAAATTCACAAAGCTATTTGGCCGGGAACCACACTTGTGGATCCTGAGGTGTTCCTAACACCTTCCCCTTGGGATAATTTCAAGCCCTTACTCTATCTCTTGTTAATAACGTAGTTGTAAATGAACCTTTTAGGTTCCCTAACGCACCTTTAAAATCATTAGGTGGCGACTCTCAAAAAAATGCAAACCCCTTCCCGAAAAGAAAGAGTTGTCTTAACCCAAATGTCCTGAACCCGATCTCCGCGAGGAAAAAAGGGGCGCGACACCCAGCCCGTCGATATATTTTCTATGGTGTGACTGAGGTCGTTACATCAGATTGTACTATTACAAGAACAATCTCTAGTTTTTATAAATTGATAATTTTTTTAACTTGACTTGGTTTTGAGTATCGAGGAATCCTCCTATTGCGCTCCACTTATGAGTGAGCTTCATAATTCTTAAATATACTTATGTGAAAACTCCTATTGGGGGGTAGCTTCATCTATCATTATGTGATGTGATTTTTGTTTAATGGAAAATATTAAGAAGACGAAAATAAAATGTTTTGAATGGAACGATATGCATATTACAGGTGATTTAGAATTGAGGACGAGATCCTCGCATTTTAATATTATTTGAGAGGTTTATATCGAACTACGAGCCGCAGTGGAAGTTATATAAGGACGAGATCCTGTTGATGAAAATTCTTGTGTTTAAATTTTCCTTTGTGAAATTAAAATCTTTACTATAGTACTAGTAGGGAGTCATGCATGTTAGGTTCATTTGAAACCTAACATGAATTTTCTGTGCTTGTATAAAATTTTCTGTGCATAATTTTCCAAATTCGTGTTATATTATTGAGTTTTAACCTACGAGGTAGGTGGTCTCCATATGGCATTAAACGAGACACACTAATAATTGCGAGGTCTTCAAGCATCGTATCTCGTTATTAGTATTGTGGAGGTTTGGAAGGAGATTATTGTTAACGTGAAGCTATCTAATAATTCGGTAATTGGCTATGAACAACTATTAAGAGCATAGAGGCAGTCAAGAACTGTCTTAGACCCACTTCAACCACAGAGATTCGGAGTTTCTTGGTCTTAACAAGTTACTATCGTTGGTTTGTGGAGGGATTTTCATCTATTGCAGCCCCGATGACCAGGTTGACTCAGAAGGGTGCCCAGTTCAGGTGGTCAGATGAGTGTGAGGCGAGCTTTCAGAAGCTCAAGACAGCCTTGACCACGACACCGGTGTTGGTTTTTCCTAGCGGGTCCGGGTCATATACCGTGTATTGTGATGCTTCACGGGTTGGACTTGGTGCAGTGTTGATGCAGAATGACAAGGTTATAGCTTATGCTTCACGTCAGTTGAAGGTTCATGAGAAGAGATATCCAGTTCACGATTAAGAGTTAGCAACCATTGTCCATGCGCTGAAGATTTGGAGGTATTATCTGTATGGTGTGTCATGTGAGGTGTTCACGGACCATAAGAGTTTGCAATATTTGTTCAAGCAGAAATCGTTTAATATGAGGCAGAGAAGATGGTTGGAATTGTTGAAAGACTACGACATTACCATCTTATACCATCCGGGAAAGGCCAATGTGGTGGCCGATGCTTCGAGCCGGAAGTCATTCAGCATGGGTAGTCTTGCTTATATTCCAGTCGGGGAGAGACCGCTTGCTTTAGATGTTCAGGCTTTGGCCAATCGGTTCATGAGATTGGATGTTTCTAAGACTGGAAGTGTTTTGGCTTATACTGTGGCCCGTTCTTCATTGTTTGATCGTGTTCGGGATCGGCAATATGATGATCGTCATTTATGTGTCCTTAGGGGTACGGTCCATCATGAAGGTGCCAAGCAAGTTTAAGTTGATGATGACGGAGTCTTGAGGATGCAGGGCCGTATTTGTGTGCCTGATGCTGATGGCCTTCGTGAGTTGATATTGCAGGAGGCTCATAGTTCCCGGTAGTCCATTCATCCGGGCACTGCAAAAGATGTACCAAGATTTACGGTAGCATTATTGGTGGCGGAGGATGAAAAAAGATATTGTGGCACACGTAGCACGGTGCTTGAACTGTCAGCAGGTTAATTACGAGCATCAGAGAACCGGTGGTTTGATGCAGCAGATTGAGATTCCCAAGGGAGAGTGGGAGCGTATCACCATGGATTTCGTAGTTGGACTCCCACGGACTCAGAGGATGTTCGATGCAGTGTGGGTCATTGTGGATAGGCTGACCAAGTTAGCACACTTCATTCCGGTATCAGTTTAGTATTCTTCGGAGAGGTTGGCAAAGATCTACATCAGGGAGATTGTTCGGCTGCAGGGTGTGACCGTGTCCATTATTTCTGACTGAGGCACTCAGTTTACCTCCCATTTCTGGAGAGTATTTCAGCGTGAGTTGGACACACGGGTTGAGTTGAGCACAGCGTTTCATCCTCAGACAGACGGACAGTCCGAGCGTACTATTCAGATCTTGGAGGATATGTTGCGAGCATGTGTCATTGACTTTGGAGGTTCATGGGATCAGTTTTTGCCTTTAGCTGAGTTTGCCTACAACAATAGCTATCAGTTGAGCATTCAGATGGCTCCTTATGAGGTGTTGTATGGTAGGCGGTACTGGTCGACAGTTGGGTGGTTCGAGCCGGGGGAGGCTAGGTTGTTGGGTTCGGAGTTAGTACAGGATGCCTTGGACAAGGTGAAGATCATTCAGGATAGACTTCGTACAGCTCAGTCCACGCAGAAGAATTATGCAAACCGCATAGTTCATGATTTGGCATTCATGGTAGGAGACCGGGTATTGCTTCGGGTGTCGCCCATGAAGGGCGTGATGAGGTTCGGAAATAAGGGCAAGTTGAGCCCTAGGTACATTGGTCCCTTTGATATTCTTAGGAAGGTAGGAGAGGTGGCCTACAAACTTGCTTTGCCACCGAGTTTATCAATCGTACATACGATGTTTCATGTATCTATGCTTCAGAAGTATCTTGTCGATCCCTCTAATGTGCTAGACTTCAGCAGTGTCCAGTTGGACAAGGATCTGACTTATGAGAAGGAGCCAGTAGCCATATTAGCCCGGCAAGTTCGTCAGTTGAGATCGAAGAGTTATCCTTTAGTCCTTGTTTAGTGGAGAGGTCATCCTGTCGAGGCAACTACCTGGGAGTCCGAGTCTGATATGCGGAGCCAATATCCCCATCTATTCCCCGATTCAGGTACCTTTATATGTCCGTTCGAGGATGAATATTTTTTTTAGAGGTGGAGATTGTGATGAACCAAAAGATCATCCCGTGTATTTCTAGTTAATTCTGTGTTCCGAGGTCATGAAAACCTTTTTCTATCTCACCTCGATTTGCATGCGCAGCCCGGGCGTGTAGCCAGGAAGTCTCTATGTGAAAAACTAAAGAAAATGATAATTTGGTGTTGAAATTTGAATTTAGTTGACTTTGGTCAACCTTTTTGGTAAACGAACACGGCCGAAAATATGGGACTTGGGCGTATGCCCGGAATCGAATTCCGAGGGCCCAAGCCCAAGAAATGAATTTTTGAAAGAAATTGTTTTCAAAAAATATAAGAGTTTTGTGAAAATGTAATTATATGTGAAATCTATGGTATCGGGCCCGTATTATGGTTCCGGAGCCCGGTACAGGTTCGATATAATATTTATGTCATGTATGTGAAGTTTGGTAAGAAACGAAGGTTTTTTGACGTAATTCGGACTCACGGTTGTAAATTTTGATACTTTGAAAGTTTTCATTGATTTTTGGGTTAAATTCGTTGTTTATGATGTTATTTTGGCGATTTGGTTGCACGAATAAGTCCGTAGGTTTTTTATGAGGTTGTGTGCATAATTGGTTTGGAGCCCCGAGGGCTTGGGTGTGTTTCGGATAGGCGTCTGGGTGTTTTTGAACTTAATTTTGTTTTGTTTTGGGTCAGGTCTGGTGTCTAGTGTTTTGTGATATGCGAACGCATAGTATTAGCCGCAAACGCATAGACCAAGTCTGGGAAGGGGGTGGAAATTACTCTATGCGAACGCACATAAGGGGGCGCAGAGGTTTAGAGAGGGTTGGGGGCAGGGTATACATTATTCAGTGTGAACGCACCCATGTGGATGCGATCGCAGAGTGTGGGTCAGGGGAAACTATGCGATCACATGGGTTAGGTCGCGAACGCACTACCTAACGGGGAACTGGGGGATGGGTTGGCCGTTACACTGTGCGAACGCGGCCTCAGGCTCGCGAACGCATAGGCCAAGGAAGCCAGACCTATGCTACCGCGGCCAAGGGCCCGCGAACGTGTAGAGTATTTTCGCCCAGTTATTTCTTTAGTCTAAAAACATAATGCATTATGGGAATAGACCAAATTTTCATAACTCCTTCTTCTTCACTTCACTTTGGGCGATTGTTGGAGGAAAACATCACCACAACTTCATAGGTATGTAATCTTAGACCCATTTCCTTCAATATTTATCAACACCCATTAGATTTCTAGGCCTAAAACATGAGTTTAAGGGTAGAAATTTAGGGATTTGGGTAGAGTTAGGGCTTTTTGATTAACTGGGAATTTGACCTTGTTTTGAGGTCGAATTTCAAAACAAATTACATATTCGGGCTCGTGGGTGAATGAGTGATCGGATTTTGGCCCGAACCTCGTATTTTGACCAAGCGGGCCCGTGGTCGATTTTTGGAATTTTGGGGAAAATGTTAGAAAGTCTATAATTACGCATTGGAAATGGATTATTTAGCGTTTATTGATGTTATTGAGTCAATTATGTCTAGATACAATTGATTTGGAGTCGAGTTCAAAAGGAAAAGCAGCGCTTGAGGCTTGATTTTGATCGTGGAAGTCGAGGTAAGTGTTTGGCCTAACCTTAGCTTGAGGGAATAGGCATTGAGTCTTATTTTCTACATGTTTATTCCATGTTCAATGTATAGGTGAGGTGACGAGTACCTATATGTTTTTGTCAAGCATGCCCGTGAGTCGGATATTGTGAATTAGGTGATTTTCATTGAGATTTACTGTGTTATGAATTAAATTTCAATTTGGTGGTTATTCATTTGATGGAAATTCTTGGTTGTGAATATTTTTGAGTACTTCTTCGGTTGAGGAATATTTTGTTAAATTATACACTTGAGTGAGATTGGTTATAGTTGTGTCCCTTGCCGGGACGATATTATTCCTGATGATTGTTCCCTTGCCGGGATGTTGTGATTTATGGTTCTTATTGTTGATTTGCTTTGCCAAACTGATGTTTATGATATTTTTGCACGAGGGGACATTCTATGCCATATTTATGATATTTTAGCACGAGGGGACATTCCATGCCATGTTTATGATATTTTAGCACGAGGGGACATTCCATGCCATGTTTATGATATTTTAGCACGAGGGGACATGCCGTGCCGTTTCTATTTACTTATTGTGAGGATGAGAGTAAAAGGACGAAGGGTGATGTCGTGCACTTGCTTGTTCTGTGTTGTTAATTCCTGTTGTTATTTTGATATGTCAATTGTTGCTTCGTTCCGTTATTCCAGTAATTGCTACCCCTTTTCCCCAGTATGTTTTCCCCGTTTTTGTACTTAACTGTTTATTTCCTGTCGTTATTTCTTTTATATATTATTAAATTGCGCAGGTGATATTATTTGTCTTGTCCTAACCTCGTCACTACTTCACCGAGGTTAGGCTCGACACTTACTCAGTACATGGGGTCGGTTGTACTGATACTACACATGTACACTTTTTGTTGTGCAGATCCTGGTACAGGACCCTGCGGATATTGAGTTAGGCGGTTTCCTTCAGTCCACTCGGAGACACTGAGGTAGTCCTGCAGGCGTCCGCAGGCCTTGGCGTCCCCTTCCACTTTCCTTTATTTCTGTTTCTAGTACTTCAGAAAACATATGTATTATTTATTTCAGACTGTTATATGTACTACTCTTAGATAGTCCGTGAGCTGTGACTCCACTGTTTCTGGTATTTGGCTAGATTTTGGTGCAGTTTCGTAAAGTATTGAACTGAAACATATTTACATTACGATGTGTCCTTTAAATTCAACTCTTGTCAATCTGGTTATTTATTTGTTCATGATTAATAGTTAAGGAATAATATAAACTGAATAATCACGTTGGTTTGTCTAGTGGGTTCAACATTAGACGTCATCACGGTCCCGGCGGTGGGAATTTCGGGTCGTGACAGTACGGATGTCTCCATACATATCCGTGAGACTCTAATAATCCGACTTGTGACTCACGACTCCTATGAACCAAGAGCTTTGATTCCAACTTGTCACGGCCCAACATTCCTCAGAAACACATTGTGATGGCATCTAGTCTCTACGAGTAGGTAAGACTAACAATTTACAGAAAATACCAATAATTGAAGCAAATCTTAACATCTAACTACAATATATACTGGATAAACAATAATAATGTTTCTCGACGTGTGCAATGATAAAAACACTAACGTACACAACTTTTCCAAAACCTAGAACGCCATGAGTCACAAGCTATAGAAAGGAAATAGTATCTCTATACACCAGAATCTAATAAAAGAAAATACATAATCTGATACGGGGAAGAATAGAAGGGGACTCCGAGGTCTTCGGACGCGACACGTATACCTTGATGTCTCCAAAGCTCTCTCGACTCACTGATAATGCGGCTGATAACAAGCACCTAAATCATCGGACAAAACATGTGCAGAAGAGTAGCATGAGTACACCACAATTGGTACCCAGTAATGCCAAGCCTAACCTCATACGAGTAGTGACGTGGTCAGGTTAGTCCCACTGGTATATAACAAATAAAGCAAAGAATAAAATAGTATAATAAGAGATTAGAGTTCAACAAAGTAAAACGCAATGAAATAATAGAACAACACGCGGAAATAAACAATAGGGGATCTCCTGAGATACCATCTCGTAGTCCCAAAAGTAAATATGCAAGGAGAACTCCCGAGGTACCGCCTCGTTGTCTCAAAAGTAAATGTCCTTGGAGAACTCCTGAGGTACCGCAACGTAGTCTCAAAAGTAAATGTGCAGGGGATCTCTCGGGATACTGCCCCGTAGTCCCAAAAGTAAATATGCAGGGGGATCTCCCAAGTTACCATCCCATAGTCCCAAAGTAAATACACAGCACAGACAATTACAGATGATAGGTATATCAAGAGAATCAACAGTTTAAACTAAGTACATGTCGATAAAAGAAGCAGAAATTTACTAAGCATGTTGCAAGTAGTTCAGTTATGAAATTAAGACACGTAGACATGTTATTCTAGGCTAACAGGGTAACTACACATGCCAGTATACTCAATTACGGTGAAAACGGGTAATTACTTAGTAAAAACCAAGTTTTGAAACAAATAGCCCATGTACGCACTCGTCATCCTTGTGTATTCGTAGCTCACATATCAATATCAGTAACAAATCCTAAGGGAATTCCCCCACACAAGGTTAGCCAATCCACTTACCTCAAACCAAACTGAAATCAATCTGTAAAAAAGCCCTTCCGTCGATTATCCGACTCGGAATGGCCCAAATAAAGCCAAACAAAATTACACACCATAAACATATCTATAATAAACTAATCTATTCAATGAAATCCAAACCAAATCAAGAAATTAGGAAATCGTCGCAAAAAGCCTCCCCGGGCCCACGTCTCGGAATAAGGTAAAGTCACAAAATACGAACACCAATTAACTCACAAGTCTGAACCTACAAGAATTACTCGAATTCGTCCTCAAACCACCTCCAAAACTCGAAATTTTAGTCTAAAACGTTTTTACCATTTTCCTTCAGATTTCCAACTCAAATCCCTAATTAGAAGATAAACATTGCAATAGTTTAATGAAATATAGCCCAATCCTAGTTAGAATCACCTACCCCGAAAATATTCTTGAAGAAACGTCAAAAAACGCCTCACACCGAGCTCTCAAAGTCACAAAATCGAAATGGCAATCAAACCCTCGAATTTCTCTTTTCTGCCCAGTTCTTCCGTATCTGCGGACATGCCATCTCACCTGCGGAATTCCCCTCGCAAGTGCGGATTCCATGTAAAACTCAGAGTCCGCTTCAGGGATCATAAGGTCACACTTGCGTGTGAGCACCTGCGTGTGCGCACCTGCGGACCCATGTCCCCTTCTGCGATCAACTCCCCGAGACCGGCCTTCGCTACTGCAATTTCTCCTCCGCATGAGAGGTTCCTCTTCTGTGGTCCCATTGTCGCACTTGTAGCCAATGGCTTATCAGCCCAGGGCCACATCTGTGAGCTACCCTCCGCACATGCGAGTCCACACCTGCGATCTCCCCTCCACATGTGCGAAACACCAGAAGCCAGCAATTCTCAGCAACTGCCTAAGTCCAAATCTCATTCCGAGGCCCCCGGGACTACAACCAAACACACCAACCAGCCATAAAACACCATACAAACTTAGTAGATCCCTCGAATCACATCAAACAACGCTAAAAACACAAATCACCCTCTGATTCAAACTTAATGAACTTGAAACTTCCAATTCCTACAACCGATGCCGAAACCTATGAAACCACGTCCGACTAACCCCAAACTTTGTAACATAAGTCATATTGAACCTTACGAACCTATCCCAACTTCAAAAAATCAAAATCTGACCCAATATCAAAAAGTCCACTACCGGTCAAAATCTTCAAAAATTCGACTTTCGCAATTTCAAGCCTAAATGAGTAGCAGACCTCCAAAATGCAATCGGGACAAGCCCCTAAGTCCAAAATCACTCAACAGAGCACATAGAGTCGTCTTCACACTATTCCGACTATGGTCAAAATCCTAAGACTTAAGTTTCCGTTTAGGGACTATGTGTTCCAAAAAACTCTGAAACCACAACCAACACCTCCCGGCAAGACACATAAGCAGAAAATTACACGCTGGAAGCAGTAAATAGGAGATCTAGGCTATAACTCTCAAAATGACCGGCTGGGTCGTTACAATGCTCCTGCGTTCGCATAGAGGAGTAGATGGTTGCTGAGATTTTTTCCTTCACGTTCAGGATGTTGTTCCCGCGTTCACGAAGTTGTGGAGCATTGAGTATATGCGTTCGCGATAAAGGTTACACGTTCGCGAAGAGGGACGCTCAGAAGGGGCTCCATGGTTTTTAGCATACACGATCGCGAAGTGCTGCAGGCGTTCGGGTAAGGTCTGGCATGTATAGCTCGCGTTCTCGAGAGGGCCCTCGCAATCATGTAAGAGGATTTTTGATCAGTTGCTTATTGTGCTTCGCGAAGGAGAGGCAGTTTCCGTGTTCTCGAAAAAGGAAATGCCTGGGCTGACTATAACATTCCAAAAATAAGGGATTATCCATTTTTATCAAAACTTGAGAAAGAGAGCTCGGATTTGGACAAAATATTGAGGGATTTTCAGAGGCATCAAATTGGGTAATGATTCTTCACTTGTTTTTGGTTATATCAAACTAATCTATCATTGATTCCATCCTTTAATTTCAGATTTGGGTTGAGAAAATTTGGAAAAAAATGGGAAACGTTCTTCAACCAAATTATTAGGTTTTGAATTGAGATTTTGACATCGGATTTGAGTAATTTTGGTGTGAGTGAACTCGTGGTTGAATGGGTGTTCGTATTTTGTGACTTTGGCCCGATTTCGACACGTCGAACCAGGTCAATTTTTTGGGGTGAATTTCTAATTTCTTGATGAAGTCTTGATTTCATTAATTAGATTAGTTTCTTATAGTTACATTTATGGTATTTAATTACTTTTGGAAAGGTTAGGGCCATTATGAGTCGGAAAATCGAGGAAATGACATTCTTATTGATTGATTGAGCTTGGTTCGAGGTAAGTCTCTTACCTAACCTTGTGTGGGGGAAATCCCCTTAGGATTTGGTACTGTTGTGATATTTCTGTGATATGTGAGCATCGCGTATGCGACCTGACAAGTACGTACATGGGCTAATTGGAGTAAAGTCCGAATTTTCACTGAGTAGTAGCTTGTTACATCTTAATTGAGTTATACCAACATGTGTAGCTATCCTTTATAGTCTAATATTTCATGTGTACGTGTCTTAAATTCTTATTTGAAATATGTGCAGCGTGTTTAGTTGAATTCCTGTCTTTCCTTGATTTGTATCAACCTTAGCTGTAGAATTCTTGATGTTAATTGTTGTTTTCCACTGATTTGAGTTGTGTGTTCACTTTTGGGACTACGAGGCAGTAGCTCGGGAGATCCCCTTACATATTTACTTTTGGGACTACTAGGCGGTACCTCGGGAGATCCCCATGCATATTTACTTTTGAGACTATGAGGTGGTACTTCGGGAGATCTCCTTGCAAATATACTTTTGGGACTACGAGACTGTATCTCGGGAGATCTCCTTGCAAATATACTTTTGGGACTACGAGACTGTATCTCGAGAGATCCAGTCGAGTATTTACTTTTGGGACTACGTGACGATATCTCGGGAGTGCCCCTGTTGTTTATCTGTCCCTACGACTAGGTAAGACTAACAATTTATGGAATAACAAAAATGGAAGAAACATTTAGCAACTAAATTGCATCAACTAATTAAATAACTGATAAAATGCCGCTAGGCATGTACAATAATCAACACTCGAGTATAAACAATATTTCCCAAAACCCGGTAGTCATAATTCACATGCTATAGAAGAAGAACTAAGTATCTCTATACACCAGAGTCTAATAAAAATATAGAAAGGTACACGACGTAAGATGGAACAGAGGGGGCTCCCAGGTCTGCGAACGCGGGCAGATATACCTTGAAGTCTCCGCAATCTCAAAGCTCACTGATATTGAGGCTGATAAGATGTACCTGGATCTGCACACAAATCATGTGCGGAAGAGTTGTATGAGTACACCACAACGGTACCTAGTAAGTGCCAAGCCTAACCTTGGTCGAGTAGTGACGAGGTCAGGTTCGGGCCCAATTGGGATTAATAAGATAGAAGATGTAATAACATGAAGAAAGACTGAGAATTTAACAATAAAGTGCGCAGAGAAATAACAATGCAACACAGCTGGAGGACAGGCACCCGTTGCTGCAGCAGCCCTCCAGGAGACTGTAGCCTAGTTTCTGAGCATGTTCAGCACCTTGGCTCGAGTTGGATTGGTTCCACTTTCTCCTTACACATCTAAGGTCGGGGAATGAGCACAAACTCCCGCATCTTGTACCTAGAGCAGCAGGTTCAGGACGACCAGGTTCTAGAGATTATACTGATGTAGTCGGTAGCTGCAATTCAGCCCGAGGTTAGGGGAGCGATTTCAGAGGCGGAGCAGCTCAGGCTTGAGAGATACAAAAAGTACCATCCCCTACCTTTAGTGGATTAGCGTCAAATGATTTCTAGGGTTTTCTTGAGGAGTGTCATTGTACCCTCTGTACTATGGGTATAGCAAAATTAAGGGGGGTTTCTTTTACTACATTACATCTTAGAGAAGCAGCCTATCAGTGGTGGCATGCTTATGAGTTGGGTAGTCCGGTTGAGGCAGCTTCACTTACATGGACTCAGTTCTCAGATATGTTATTGAGAGAGTATGTTCCCCAGAGTCTTAGATACGCATGGCGCACAGAGTTTGAGAAGTTCAACCAAGGTTCTATGACTGTGTCAGAGTATGTAGTTCACTTCAGTGATTTGGACAGACATGCACCAGCCTTGGTTGCTATAGTTCGAGAGAGGGTCCGTCGATTTATCGAGGGGATCAACCCTAGTATCAGGCTTAGCATGGCGCGAGAGTTGGAGATGGATATTGCATACCAACAGGTTGTGGGTATTGCTTGGAGATTTGAGGGTATGCTTGCTCGGGAGAGAAAGGAGAAGGAAGCCAAGAGGTCTCTAGAGTCTGGCACTTATAGTGGTACTCGTGCCCCAGCAGTAGCTCGTCATGGTAGGGGCTATGTGAGTCACCCCGTTCATTCAACACTTCCAGCCTCCATTGGTATTACGGCCCCTTTGATACGCTCAATTTACACCTTAAAAGAGTGCAAACGATCGTTGCCAAATATAGTAACCCAACAAGGTTGGGGTCGAATCCCACAGAGAACAATATGAGGGCGATTAGGAATGCTAGAGAGTTATCACTTATCGCGCAATGCCAAATAATTAAGATTTTGGGTTTTTGATAGTTGTTTATAGCTAAATGCGAAAATATAAACTAACCTAGAAAGCGAGTAAAATGATTAATGGCAACAAGACTGAATGCATCGGGAATTACACTCAAGTAACGATCCAATATATTTCACGATTTTACAAATATGAGTGAGTTATGTTAATTAGCCACGGATAATATTTCTTAATTAGCTTTTCTCAAAGACTAAAAAGACTTCCTAAATGAATTATTCCTAGCCCAATTAGGAGATTATGAACTTCCGGGTGTGGCTACAAGTAGTTCAATCCTATCCCTAGGTAGAATCTATAAAATGAGGGTTAAATCCTCAAGTTCTTGTTAATTAATCTTTCCCAACCCCAAATAATCTTTTCAAAATTAATTCGGAGTTAATGGGCGAGTCCTAGGGTTAGCTAATCCCTTTGGAAACATTAAAGAACAAGAGTAATTAAAATAACAAACACCCACTTCATAAATATAATAAAATCATTCAATACATAAGCACAACAAGGTATTTAATCCACACTTTCAATATGAATATTCCCATAAACAAGATTCAAGTGTTGGAAAAATACTACACACTTAGATATTCAATACAAAACAAGGAAATGAAGAAATAAACATAAATGGGTAAGAAATCCTTAACCACAATGGTGAAATCTTCAAGACCCAAGTGTGTGTGCAAAGCCCTAGCTTCAAAAACTTGTTCTTCTCTCTCAAAAATATATTTACAAAACCAAAGATATGTCCAAAGATATGCCAAGATATCTCCTAGGTCAAGTATATGAGAGTTGGGGATAAAAAATGTGAAATACCAAAACTGCCCAGTTTTTGCCCAGATCTTGTTCTCCGCAATCGCGGAACTACGTTTGCAATCGCATAGGCATTGCTCCTGAAGTTTTGCGATCGCGTGACCACGTCTGCGATCGCGTAAGGTTTAGTCGTCAAGTTCTGCGATCGCGTGTATCCTTTTGCTATCGCGTAGTACATTTCAGAGCAGGGGTCACATTTCTTCTCCGCGATCGCATAATCAACTGTGCTATCGCGGTTCACACTCTTGTTGACTTCTGAGATCACAGATCAAACCTTGCGATCGCGAATAGCATCTGACTTCAGTCATTTTCCTTCATTTTGGCCTATTTTGACTTGATTTCTTCCATTTCTTCTTTAAATCACATAATACCTGAAAATTGCCAATAAACCTAAGAAAATGTCCTAATTTTCTATCAAAATTACACCGAAGTCTAAATATTGAGAAGAGATAAGTTGGTAAAATACCAACTTATCACCCTTTTAGGCCCCAAGAGCCTTATTATGCACCACTAGTATCTAGTGCACCTCCTGCACTAGGTGCTTTCAACAGTTAGTCTAGTAGATCTAGCACGAGCCAGCCATAGAAGCCACGCCCTATGAAACCTTATTTTGAATATGGCGACACTCGCCAAATGGTGAGGGATTGCACCAGACTTTAGAGGGGTGCACCTCCACATTCTCAGGCACTGCGTGCTCCACCAGGGCCTAAGGCTATGTTCACTGCACCAGTTACCACTGCACCTGCTCAGCAAGATCGAGGTGGAGATAGGGAAGGTAGAGGTCGCCCTAGAGAGGGAGGCCAGGCAAGATATGATGCTATTTCTGCTCGTACAGAGGCAGTTGCTTCCGACTCTGTCATTACAGGTATTGTTCCAGTCTGTCAAAGAGATGTGTCAGTTTTATTTTATCTCGGTTCCACTTATTCCTATGTGTCATCTTATGTTGCCCAGTATTTGGGCATATGTCGTGATTCTTTGAGTTCTCATGTTTATGTGTCTACACATGTGGGAAATTCTATTGTTGTTGACCATGTGTATCAGTCATGTTTGGTGGTTCTTAGTGGTTTTGAGACCAGAGATAATTTATTATTCTTGAGAGCAGAGCTGATTCTATTATTGTTGACCATGTGTATCAGTCGTGTTTGGTAGTTCTTAGTGGTTTTGAGACCAGAGTAGATTTATTATTTCTCAGTATGGTAGATTTTGATATTATATTGGGCATGGACTGGGTGTCGCCCCATTATGCTATTCTTGATTGTCACGCCAAGACCGTGACGATGGCTATGCTAGGATTACCGCGATTAGAGTGGAGAGGTACCTTAGAGTATACTCCTAGCAGAATTATTTCATTTCTTAAAGCTCACCGAATGGTTGAGAAGGGGTGTGACACGTATCTAGCTTATGTGAAAGATGTCAGTATTGATACCCCTACAGTTGAGTCAGTCCCAATTGAGATTTTGACATCGAATTTGAGTAATTTTGGTACGAGTGAACTCGTGGTTGAGTGGGTGTTCGTATTTTTTGAATTTTACCCGTTTCCGAGACATGGGCCGTAGTTAACCTTTTGGGAAAATTTTCTAATTTCTTGCTTAAGCCATGATTTCATTAATTAGATTAGTTTCTTATAGTTATATTTGGTATGTAATTACTTTTGGCTAGATTTGGGCCATTCGGAGTCGAGGAAAGGGCATTCTTATTGATTGATTGAGCTTGGTTCGAGGTAAGTGTCTTGCCTAACCTTGTGTGGGGGAAATCCCCTTAGGATTTTGATACTATTGTGATATTTCTGTGATATGTGAGCGTCGTGTACGCGAGGTAACGAGTGCGTAGATGGGCTACTTGATGTAAAGTCCGATTTTTCACTGAGTAGTAGCTTGTTACATCTTAATTGAGTTATACCAACATGTGTAGCTATCCTGTATAGTCTAGTATCATATGTTTACGTGTCTGAAATGCTTATTTAAAATCTTTGCAGCATATTTAGTTGAATTCCTGTCTTTTCTTGATTTCTATCAACCTTAGCTCTAGAATTCTTGATGTTAATTGTTGTTTTCCACCGATTTGAGTTGTGTGTTTACTTGGGACTACGAGGCCGTACCTTGGGAGATCCCCTGCATATTTAATTTTAAGACTACGAGGCGGTACCTCGGGAGATCTTCTTGCATATTTACTTTTGGGACTACGAGACGGTATCTCGAGAGATCCCATGTCGAGTATTTACTTTTGAGATATGAGACGGTTTCTCAGGAGCGCCTAGTTGTCTATCTCATTGTGCTGCGTTGTTATTTCTCCATGAACTATGTTGTTAAATTCTTAGTCTTTCTTCATGTTATTACATCTTTTATCTTATTATTATATCCCAGCAATGCAGGGCCCAAACCTAAACTCTTTACTACTCTACCGAGGTTAGGCTCGGCACTTACTGGGTACCGTTGTAGTGTACCCATGCTACTCTTCTGCACATGTTTTGTGTGTAGATCTAGGTACTTCTTATCAGCCTCGATATCCTGGGAGTCCCCCTCTGTTCCCTCATATGTCGTTTACCTTTCTGTATTTTTCTTAGACTCTGGTGTATAGAGATAATTAGTTCTTCTTCTATAGCTTGTGACTTATGACAACTGTGTCTTGACAAATATTGTTTATACTCGAGTGTTGGTTATTGTACATGTCAAGCGGCATCTTATCAGTTATTTAATTATCTCTAGCAGTTTAGTTGCTAAATTTGGCTTTCATTTTTGTTATTCCGCAAATCGTTAGGTTTACCTAGTCATAAAGACCAGGTGCCGTCACGACGTCTTACTTAGGGCGAATTGGGTCGTGACATTTAAACATTTAGAAACAAAAACGTTAGCCGCTAATGCTACCATTATAACAGAATAGTAAAAGAAAAAGTTGCAAATTTGTTTTACGAGGAGCATGATTTTTATCATATTCTATTTTTATCGTGCATAGAAATATTATAACGTCTTACTCTTTCATAAATGAAACTTCTTATTTCCTATAATTGTTGTAGAACTTTGATTGAATAATGTGCACCCAAACGTGTTCACACAAGAATTTGACTTATTACTCTAAAAAATGACTAATATTTTTTTAATACTTTCACAACATATGTTCACTGGCTCAATCCCTAATATTGAATTATTTTGTCATAACATGATTTTCCCCAAGAGTAGTAACAAAAGAGGGAATGTATACTTAGAATATTTTTAAATTAAAAATTATTAAGAGGATATGATTCTAATAGTTTGTATCTCATAAAATAAATATAATATAATAAAAATAATATTAACTAACCTTTAATTTTTATATAATTGACGGGGAATATCGTGCAATGCATGATTGGCCGGAATTCTTGAGATTTATCGGATGTAAATGAACTGTTTGGTGAAAAATTAATAGTTTGGGAGGTGATTTCTGTAATCAGTCCAAAATCGACGAAAGCAGAGACCGCAAAAAGCTACCTTGCCAAAATTATACTTATAGACTCAAATGAAAAAAGGTTCAACTAACACGACATATAAAGTAAGAACAAATCTAGTATTCCTTCTTGCTTGGTGTTGGAACGAAGAAGAGCATCAAATAAAATATGATTTGGTTCCTTCAGAACACTTGATTATCAACTCCAATGGCAATAGTAATGCACTTAATTAGGAAAATATTGTTATCATTAAATTAAAACGTAATTTATGTAAATTACATGATAGAAATTAAATAGTTATCTTAGCTAGAAGGAATGACTATGTTGATCAACTAAATAAAAGGTTGATTGCAAAATTTTATGGCAAAACAAAATATTTTTTAGTTTTTGACCCAGCAGAAGATGATACCAATTTAATACTAAATGGACTTATACCATGCAGGCTTATTGTCAAGTTTATTATTTCTTACATAGGTTAGTTTTTGAAGAAAAATGTTCTCGTCATGCTACTGAAAACTTAGATATGCTGAATAGCTTATGTAATAGCACACATACGGTATATATAAGTTTTGATGATAACGTCATACAGGCGAAAATTATGTTACTGGTCAAAGTGCTTCTAAGTATATATTATTGCATGTTCAGCTTTCATCTTTCGAAACTAAAGAATATCATTTTAAATTTATGTAAAAAAAACTTTTTGTATGTTTATGTTTTGCAATTATAATAAATAAATCATGAGGACCAATATCCTAAATATTGGACTATATTTACTATAATGTGTTTTCTTTCACGAATAAGTATTTGTTGCACTTTTAATAGGGATATCAATATCGACAACAAGAGTTCTGGTTATGGCAAAGCAACCAAAGCATTAGAAGGAAATATACACACAAAAATATCGTCTATAAAGAAGTGTTCGGTAAGATACTATCACATTAAATACTTGTATACGATCGAAATCGGGGAAGTCCGATTTCGAGTTCTTTCGCTACCCCGAGCTGGGAAGGTTCAAAGTAAGGATCGAGATCGATCTCAGAATGCATACCTCGAGAGAGTGCATCTAAGGCCCGACACGGCCTACCTCGAGACAGTGCAAAATCGATGACAGTCAAGGAAAAGTGGAAAATTCCCAAGGACACGTGGTTAGGACATATATGATTTGTAAGAAATAGTACAACTTCGTACTAAGTCGTTATACGACTGTACCAATAGTATTCTTTGTCATAACTATAAATGTACCATATTAGGGTTTTTCCTCATATATAAAGGGGACCCAAATCATTTTTTAAAAGGAGAATCGTTCACTGCAATAGAATATTCTACTCTGCCTTTTCTCGTTTAACGTGCTCTTCAATTATTCTTCAGATTTATTGTTCTTTATTAATTGTTCATTATTTACTGCTATTGACTGACCTCGAGACCCCCGAGGCTACCCATATCGAGGCCCCCATACCTTTGACAACACTGGTTTGGTTATCACATTCTTCTAACCTATATTTAATATTTCCTGATTATTCACTAGTATTGAAATAAATCACGTATTTTTAGAACCACAAATTAAATATAATTGTTAACACCATTTTCGAGGTAAACAGTTTGGCGTCCACCGTGGGACTAGAGATAATAGTGATTATTTTGGTTCTAGTTTTCTAATAAAATAAGTTATTCTTCACACTTTTTCTTGTCCAAATATTCTTTTAATTCAGGTCAAAACATGTCTAACTCAGAAAACACGCATGGAAACGGCGGTCTCAGAGTCCTTGGAGAAAATAGTGCAGCAGCTTCAGGGGCCGGTGTACCACGGCACAACTCTGGGGTAGCACTATCTCCTCACCCAGACGACATTGGTTCTCATATTGATGTGCACGTCGATATGGGCACTGATATTGGAGGGAGTGTACGTGGAGGGGACAACCCTAACGCACAAAGAACACAGGCTCAAGATGAAGTCAACCTACAAGTAATCTTTGAAATATTGAAAGCACAAGAAGTTGCTATCTCTTAGCTACAGAGTTAGGAAAAGACTCCGAGCACAACAGGACCAGAAACAACTCTTTGAGTTGAGCCAGCGCTAGAAAGATCAAGCAATAATGGGTCAGGAACTGACCCCATCATCATGAGGATGCTCGAGGAACTCACCAAGAGGGTCGAGTTAGTAGAAAAGAAGATAGAGGACAATGACAAGAAAGTAGAAACCTACAACTCGAGGGTCGACCAGATCCCTGGAGAACTACCGGTCTTTAAAGGACTGGATTCGAAGAAATTTGTACAGAAATCGTTCCCACCGAGTACGGCCCCGAAGCCCATTCCGAAGAAGTTCCGGATGCTCGACATCCCAAAATTCAATGTGACAACAAACCCCAATGAGCACATCACCACATACACTTGTGGTATAAAGGGGAATGACTTGAAACACAACGAGATCGAGTCTGTTTTGTTGAAGAAATTCAGAGAAACACTGTCTAAGAGGGCCATGATGTGGTATCATAACCTCCCCCCAAACTCTATTGATTTGTTTGACATGTTGGCAGACTCTTTAGTAAAGGCACATGATGGTGCCATAAAAGTCTCTACAATGAAGCATGATGATTTCAAAATAAAACAAAGAGAGAATGAGATGCTGAAGGAGTTCGTATCCCATTTCCAGATGGAGCGAATGGAGTTACCACCACTCTCCGATGATTGGGCTGTGCAATCATTCACCTAGGGACTTGTAACGACCCGGTCTGTCGTTACGTGAAACCTGCATTATAATTGTTTCTATTGACTTACTATAGATTGTTTATTCTGTTATTAATATGTTATAGTTGATAGGCTTAGAATCGGAATGGTTAAATGAGAATTCAGACACTTAGTCCTTAATAATAGCCTTAAAATGGGAAAAGTTAACTAAGAGTTGACTTATTGGTAAACGACCTCGGAATGTGGATTTTATGGCTCGGATAGATTCGTTAGGTGATTTGGGACTTAGGAGTGTGTTCAGAATAATTTTGTGATGTCCGGTGTAGAATTAGGCTTGAATTGGCGGAAGTTAGTTTTTGGCAATTCCGGACGGCAGTGGAAAATAGGCTATCGAGGTCGGAATAGAATTTCGACAGTTGGAACAAGTTCGTAATATCATTTTGTACTTGTCTGCAAAATTTCAGGTCAATCGGAGTTAATTTGGATAGTTTCGGCATCATTGGTGAATTTTAGAAACATCAAAGTTCTTAGGCTTGAATCTGAAGTAAATTTGGAGTCTTGATGTTAGTTTTGGTGTTTTGAGAGTGAAACAAAGTTTGAATGATGTTATGGGATATGTTGGTAAGTTTGGTTGGGGTCCCGTGGGGCTTGGGATTGATTTCGGGTGGTTAACGGACTCATGTGGACTTGGAACAATTGCTAGTTTTCTGGTTTTTGTGCACAGTGATTTTGTTCACTGCGATCGCGGGTGAAGTGGTGCGATCGCAGAGAATTAATTACGGACAGGCTCAGATTGTTCTATGCGATCGCAAGAATGGAGGTGCGATCGCGGAGTAGAAGGGGCCCAATTCAGTGCGATCGCGTTGAGCTGCGATCGCATAGAGTTAGCCAGGCGCGTGGGGAGCGGGGTCAGTTGCTCTTCACGATCGCGTGAGCCGGACTGCGATCGCGTAGGTTTAGGTTCTATTGAACCGCGATCGCGTGAGCTTTGTTGCGATCGCGGAGGTCTGGGGGAATTGGTCAGTGCGATCGCAGGGCCAAGGCTGCGATCGCGGAGAGCAAATCACTGGGCAGTTAAATAATAAACCCTCCGCGACTTAAACCCTCTTTTACACCATTGTTGAGCGGAGGAAAGCTTTTTGGATGAATTTTGAAGGATAAAATTAGTGGGTAACACAGAGGTAAGTAATTTGATTATTAAAACTCGTTTATGGGTGATTATAGACCATAATCCCAGCCTTTAATTCATGAAAAATAGTAGAAAAATAGGATTTTGGGGCATGAGATTATGAGACCTTCAAGGGTCGATTTGAGGGGTCAAACGAACTCCGATTTAGGTGTTCTTTATATGTACGGAATCCTGAAAAGATGAAGAATAATTTTCAGTAAAAATTTCTGAGTTTCAGTACGCGGGCCCGAGGGTCTGGTTTTGACCGAATTCGGATTTTGAGCTAAATTCGATATTTTTCAATTGGAATTTATTCCTTAAGCATATATTGATGATAAAAATCTGAACTTGGTAGATTTGGAGCCTTCGGAGGTTGATTCGAGAGGAAAGCGCATTACGGAATAGTTTTCGGGCTAGTTTGAGGTAAGTAATGTCTTTAAATCCTGTCCTGAGGGTATGAAACCCCGGAATATGCACCCTTTCACGGGTTTTGAAATGAAAAGGTGGAAGCTTTGGAAACATCTTTCCTACTTAGGCGACTATTGAGTTGCGAAACCGATTTTTAAGCCTTTGCTTAATTACTATGTATACATTATGATATGTTTTGGGCTGTAAGCCGTGTTTGGGGCCTAGTGCCGACTTGTTTACCCTTCGGGTGTTATGTTTTACTATTTTCCTCACTGACACGTTATGATTTTTCACGCTGTCTATTTTTTTGTGAAATTGTTTTGACACTCATAGTATTTTGATACTACTTCTTGAAAATGAAACACTGTTTTGGGTTGAGAACCCGATATATTATGACCTGAAGGGAAAATTGAGAGTGTCTGACTGAGTGAGGATGCTGGCCTATATTGTGAGGATGATATGGTATGAGTGAGGCTGCGGGCCTATATTGTGTGTGATTTATGCCATGTTGTGGCTTATTATAGCGCTTGGGCTGTAAGAGCCCTTCCGGAGTCTGTAACACACCCCCAGTGAGCGTCGGTACCGATTGAGTGATGCCCGGGGGGCTTATGATGAGTGATTGTGAGGTTGCCTGATGGGCTGAGTGATTGTGAGGTTGCCTGATGGGCCGAGTGATTGTGAGGTTGCCTGATGGGCAGAGTGATTGTGAGGTTGCCTGAT
>ML275908.1:47096-60583 GCA_005239495.1 Nicotiana undulata
GATTGATTTCGGGTGATTAACGGACTCATTTGGACTTAGAACAATTGCTGGTTTTCTGATTTTTGTGCACAGTGATTTTGTTCACTGCGATCGCGGGTGAAGTGGTGCGATCGCAGAGACTTAATTATGGACAGGCTCAGATTGTTCTATGCGATCGCAAGAAGGGAGGTGCGATCGCGGAGTAGAAGGGTCCCAATGCAGTGCGATCGCGTTGAGCTGCGATTGCGTAGAGTTAGCCAGGCGCGTGGGGAGCGGGGTCAGTTGTTCTTCACGATCTCGTGAGCCGGACTGCGATCGCGTAGATTAAGGTTCTATTAAACCGCGATCGCGTGAGCTTTGTTGCGATCACGGAGGTCTGGGGGAATTGGTCAGTACGATCACAGGGCCAAGGCTGCGATCGCGGAGAGCAAATCACTGGGCAGTTAAATAATTAACCCTCCGCGACTTAAACCCTCTTTTACACCATTGTTGAGCGGAGGAAAGCTTTTTGGACGAATTTTGAAGGCGAAAATCAATGGGTAGCACAGAGGTAAGTAATTTGATTATTAAAACTCGTTTATGGGTGTTTATAGACCATAATCCCAACCTTTAATTCATGAAAAATAGAATAAAAATAGGATTTTGGGGCATGAGATTATGAGACCTTCAAGGGTCGATTTGAGGGGTCAAACGGACTCCGATTTTGGTGTTCTTTATATGTACGGACTCGTGGGAAGATGAAGAACACTTTTCTGTAAAAATTTCTGAGTTTCGGGACGCGGGCCCGGGGGTCGGGTTTTGACCGAATTCGGATTTTAGCTAAATTCAATATTTTTCAATTGGAATTTATTCCTTAAGCATATATTGATGATAAAAATCTGAACTTGGTAGATTTGGAGCCTTCGGAGGTTGATTCGAGAGGCAAGCGCATTGCGGAATAGTTTTCGGGCTAGTTTGAGCTAAGTAATGTCTTTTAATCCTGTGTTGAGGGTATGAAACCCCGGACTATGCACCCTTTCACGGGTTTTGAAATGAAAAGGTGGAAGCTTAGGAAACATCTTTCCTACTTAGGCGACTATTGAGTTGCGAAACCGATTTTTAAGCCTTTGCTTAATTAGTATGTATACATTATGATATGTTTTGGGTTGTAAGTCGTATTTGGCGCCTAATGCCGACTTGTTTACCCTTCGGGAGTTATGTTTTACTATTTTCCTCACTGATACGTTATGATTTTTCACTCAGTCTTTTTTTTGTGAAATTGTTTTGACACTCATAGTATTTTGATACTACTTCTTGAAAATGAAACTCTGTTTTGGGTCGAGAACCCGGTATATTATGGCCTGAAGGGCAAATTGAGAGTGTCTGACTGAGTGAGGTTGCTGGCCTATATTGTGAGGATGATATGATATGAGTGAGGCTGCGGGCCTATATTGTGTGTGATTTATGCCATGTTGTGGCTTATTATAGCGCTTCGGCTGTAAGAGCCCCTCCGGAGTTTGTAACACACCCCTAGTGAGCGCCGGTACCGATTGAGTGATGCCCGCGGGGCTTATGATGAGTGATTGTGAGGTTGCCTAATGGGCAGAGGGATTGTGAGGTTTCTCGATGGGCAGAGTGATTGTGAGGTTGCCTGATGGGCATAGTGATTGTGAGGTTGCCTGATGGGCTAATACTGAAAGATATTGTGATGTGAATTTATTATGGCCCGAGGGGCAGTTTTATGAAGATTTTTACTGAGTTTTCAAACTATGATTTACTTCGTTTTCAAACTGGTTTTACTGAGAAATTTTATTGAGATATAGTGATATTGCACTTGTTTTCAAGGGATTTCTGAAAACTGATTTCGAACTTATAATTGATGAATGTTACATGGTGACTTGGTGTTTCATTGGTTTTTCGAATTGTGTATTTGTTCTGTGTGTTTATATTACTCAGACTGTGATTTTTTTTCATTACTACTGAGTTGGCGCACTCATAAAGACTCCCTGTGCCTCAATGCACAGATCCAGGTACTAGCTCCCAACAGTAGCTTACGCAGGCTCGATAGCAGCACTCACGGGAGTTTTGAGGTAGCTGTCCAGCGTCCACAGCTTCTCCATTTCCCTTCCTTATTTAATATTAGCATTTGATTCAGAGACATATTATACTTTTAGCAGAGTTAGATTTATGTATTCTTAGATGCTCATGCCTTTGACTCCAGTTCTTGGGAGGTTGGTTTGCTGCTATTGGGACGCTAATACGTATTTATATTATTTATGCTATGGTTGCATTCTTATTATTTAATTGTGAACTGTTATAGTTGAATAAACGCGTAGTAAGGTGATGGTTGGCTAGCCTAGTTCCACGATAGGCGCCATCACGGCCTGTTAGGATTTGGGGTCGTGATAGGACTGAATGAACGAAGATTCGAGGCAGAAGAAGCAAAACTTGATCTAGTACCCCGCCGTAACTTGGGCGGATGTGCATAACAGGTACCAGTCAAAAATCATGGTCAAGGACGACCAATTGGGAGCCCCCTCGGGCTTAGTGTATCCAAGCAGGCTACATGCAAAGGAATCAAGAAACGAATGAAGAGATCCGAGACCAAACAAGGAAAGGTATCATCCGTACATTGAAGGTCGAAGAAACACTTCGAGGCGTAGCATACCTCGAAATGACCGAAGGGCAGATCAAGGCAAAAGTTCCCAGGGACTCATGAGCAAAACTGGGATCGACAGGCACTCGGGAGCTATAGAGGCACCCCGATTGTCAGAGTAAAACTTCAACATTAATGCCTCAAACATCGTATCAGCCATCAAAAAGATTAGAGACACTAGGTGGCCCAATCCCATACAGTCAGATCCTTCTCAGAGGAACCCCAACTTAATGTGCAAGTACCATGGTACTGATTGTCATAGGACCGAGGTTTGCATATAGCTTCGAGAATAGCTATCCCGATTGTTCAATGAGGGGCACCTTCGAGAGTTTCTCAGCGACCGGGTCAAGAATCATTTTCGAGAGAGAGACGCAAGAAGGAAGAATGAACCAGAAGAGTCCCAACACGTCATTCACATGATCATCAGAGGAGTCGACGTCCCAAGGGGACCCACATTCAAGCGGACCAAAGTGTCCATCACCAGGGAGAAGCAAACTCGGAATTACATCCCCGAGGACTCCCTTACATTCAGCGAGGAAGACACCGAGGCCTTATCTATGCCTCACAATGATGCACTGGTAATTTCTTTCCTTTTAAATAAAGTTCAAGTTAAACGTGTGCTCGTGGATCCAGGCAGTTCGGCCAATATAATCACGAGTGTCGTAGAGCAGCTCGGGTTGACATGAGATACAGTGTTTTCCTTGGAAGACCATGGATCCATAGCATGAGGGCAGTGCCATCAACTCTTCATCAAATGATGAAATTCCCAACGAAAGGATGGCACGAAAACAATATACGGGGAGAACCATGCAGCTAAGGAGATGTTCGCAGTGCACGACCTGGCACCGGTATCGATGCCATCCACCTCGGAGAAGTCAAAATACAAACAAGTAGCTAAATAGCAATCACAGCCCATACCCTCGTTTGAGCCCGAGGAACAGGTGATCGATAAATGGGTGGTCGATGATGGATAAGAAGATTTCCTCACCCCTCGAGCCTTCGTTGCCCCCAAGGAATCAGATGCAATGAAGTCCACAGTCGAAGAACTCGAATAGGCCGTATTGATCGAGAATCATCCGAAACAAAGGTATACCTGGGAACGGGATTAACCCCCGAACTCAGGAAAAAACACATTTGATTTCTTATTGATAACATTGATTTCTTCGCTTGGTCCCACTTAGATATGATAGGGATCCCACCGAAGATAACCATCCATCGACTAAGTGTCGACCCCAGGTTCAAACCAGTGAAGCAAAAAATGATACCTCAGTCCGAGGTAAAGCATGCATTCATTAAATATGAGGTTACCAAACTTCTCAAAATAGGATCTATTAGGGAAGTAAAATACCCCGAATGGCTAGCTAACGTAGTGATAGTCCCCAAAAAAAGAGAATGAACTAAGAATGTGTGTAGACTAAAAGGATTTGAACAAAGCATGCCCTAAAGATTCTTTCCCACTGCCCAACATCGATCGATTAGTCGATGCCACGACTGGCCACGTGATCCTTACCTTTCTTGATGCCTACTCTGGGTACAATCAAATTCAAATGAACTCGGAGGACTAGGAAAATACTTTGTTTATCACGAAGTATGGTACATATTGCTATAATGTAATTCCCTTAGGGCTAAAAAATGCAGGAGAAACATATCAACGCCTAGTTAATAAGATGTTCGAACATCAAATAGGCAAATCTATGGAAGTTTACATTGATGGCATGCTAGTTAAGTCCCTGCGCGCCGATGAACATTTAACCATTTGCAGGTAACATTCGATATCTTAAGAAAGTACAACATGAAACTCAACCCCGAGAAGTGCGCTTTCGGAGTCGGCTCGGGCAAGTTCTTAGGTTTCATGGTGTCGAACAGGGGGATCGAGATCAACCCCCAACAAAATCAAAGGCATCGAGGAAATCACCGTCGTAAATAATGTGAAAGCATGCAATGGCTAACCGAACGGATAGCTGCCTTAGGCCGATTTATCTCGAGGTCATCATTTCTTCTCCCTACTCAAGAAGAAAAACAACTTCGCGTGGACTCTGGAGTGTCAACAAGCCTTGGAGGAATTAAAACGGTATCTCTCGAGTCCACCCTTGCTTTATCATCCTTTTTTTATATTTAGTCGTGTCCGAGGTAGCGGTAAGTTGGGTGTTTGTTTGAGAAGAGCAAGGTACGCAATGTCCTGTCTATTATGTAAGTCAGACCCTAGGAAGTGTTGAAACCAGGTATCCGCAATTAGAAAAATTATCCATTGCATTAATAAGTGCATCTAGGAAGTTGAAACCATATTTTCAATGTCATCATATATGTGTATTAACTACATATCCACTTCGAAACATTTTGCATAAGCCCAAATTATCCGGCCGATTGGCCAAATGGGCAGTCAAACTCGGAGGGTATGATATCGAGTATCAACCCCGAACGACCATCAAGTCTCAAATTTTGGCGGACTTCGTGGCTGATTTTACGCCCGCCCTCTTGCCCGAAGTAGAAAAGGAACTCTTGTTAAAAACGGGCACATCATCGGGGGTATGGACCCTCTTCACTGACGGTGCCTCGAATGTGAAAGGGTCTGGGCTCGGTATAGTTCTAAAACCTCCTACGGGCAACATCATTAGAAAATCTATAAAAACTTCGACATTGACTAACAATGAGGCCAAGAATGAGGCCATGATTGCAGGTCTCGAGCTAGCCAAAGGCCTGGGAGCAGAGGTCATCGAGGCAAAATGTGATTCTCTTTTGGTAGTAAACCAAGTGAATGGAATCTTCGAGGTTCGAGAAGATAGGATGCAAAGATACTTAGACAAGCTTCAATTTACATTGCATCGCTTCAAAGAGTGGACCCTGGTCCATGTACCTCGAGAACGGAATAGCGAGGCTGATGCACTCGCAAACTTGGGGTCATTTGTTGAAGAAAATGACATAGTCCCGGGCACTGTCGTACAACTATCGAGGTCGGTGATCGAAGAAGGTCATGAAGAAATCAACTCGACAAGTCTAACATGGGATTGGATGAATAAGTACGTCGAGTACTTGAAACACGGGAAGCTCCCCACGGACCTAAAAGAATCGAGGGCCCTCTGAGCCAAAGTAGCTCGATTTTCACTCGACAAAAATAGAACATTACATAGAAGGACCTTCGACGGACCACTGGAAGTATGTTTGGGACTGGGGGACACCGATTACGAACTACGAGAAATCTACGAAGGTACTTCTGGGAACCATTCTAGTGTCGATTCTTTGGTTCGCAAAGTTATCAGAGCGGGGTACTACTGGGATAACATGGAAAAGGACACTAAGGAGTTCGTTCGAAGACGTGATAAATGCCAAATATTTGCACCGACGATCCATCAACTTGGTGAACAACTACACTCGGTCATATCCCCGTGTCCATTCATGAAATTAGGGATGGACATCGTAGGCCCCTTACCAATGGCGCCAGGTAAAGCTACATTTATCTTATTTATGACTGACTACTTCTCAAAATGCGTAGAAGTGCAGGCCTTCGAGAAGATAAGAGAAAAAGAATCCATCGACTTCATATGGGACCACATCATATGTCAGTTCGGGATTCCCTCCGAGATAACATGCGGGAAGCAGTTCATCGGCAGCAAAGTAACAAAATTCCTCGAAGACCATAAAATCAAAAGGATCCTATCAACGCCTTATCACCCAAGTGCAAATGGTCAAGATGAGTCCACAAAAAAAACCATCATCAGAATCATAAAGAAGAGACTAGATGATGCGAGGGGGAAATGGAAAGAAGTGTTTCCCAAAGTACTATGGGCATATCGAACAACGTCAAAGTCAAGCACGGGGGAGGCCCCATTTTTCTTGGTATATGGTTGCGAGGCATTGATCCCAGTCGAGGTTAGGGAACCGATGTCAGATTTCAATATACCACCGAGGACTCGAACAACGAGGCCATGAATACCTCCCTCAAGCTACTAGATGAAAAACGTGAGGCCGTATTAGTTCGAGTGGCCACTCAAAAACAAAAGATCGAAAGGTACTACAACAGAAGAATGAACCTTCGCTACTTTGGAGTCGGGGACTTAGTTCTAAGAAAAGTCACCCCCAATACTCGAAACCCAAATGAAGGGAAGCTAAGCCCAAATTGGGAGGGATCGTATCGTGTCCTAGGAGTCGTAGGCTAGGGATCCTACAAACTTGGTGTTTAACCAAAGAATTAGATCCTTTGACCAAAGCTATTTTTAGGATGAACGCGGGTTACTGATAATCAATGAAATGTTATTAAATAAAGAATAATAAGTAAAAGGCAATAGTATGATACGCAGAAAAGTAAAGTGTGGTGTATTCAAGGTTCAGATGCCCTCTATAAGTTATATTTGCATCTGTTATATAGGGGATTTCTTAATATAACGTCTTCTTCTTGTTATAATTGCTCATTAATGACTAATCATTACATTAATGGGGCGTTACAAAGGATAACTGTAATTGTTGTATGAAGGTTACATAACGTATGAGTTATCAATTAAGGATTCTCTGAATCTGCCCGCAGCTCTGTATGGATTCACTCTGACCGTATCTCTTCCTTATCTCAATCAGGTTGAGTTTCCCGTAGATGATTACTCTGTAGGTTTATTGATTCACACCTCTTTGTTCCGTACCTCTTTATAGAATCATATCCAACTGTCGTGTTTTCCTCGGTCCACGTAGTCGGCTGAGTTGTCAAAAATCACCTTACGTGTGAAACTCTTTTTTACCAATACAGATAGTCCCCCCACTTACCATTTACTTATCGATTAATATTTTGTAAGTGGATACGCATTTATGGCGGGAATATTTTGCCGCCGCTTTTCCTTGAAACATTGTATCCTTCTTTGAACATAGGAGTCGTTTGTCACTTCCATTTAATGTTCAAACCACATGTCCCTTCCGGATTGATCTGCAGTTACTCGGCGCCTTTTAGGGCTTTTTCGGTTGCGTCAGTCATGAATTGACACCTTCAATTATGACTTTTCATCATTGTTTTTTCCCATGTTTGACGGTTGTCCTCAAGTATAAATACCTCTCTTCTTTTCTTTACTTCCACGAAACACTTTCTAGCTTGTCTCTTTTACTTGTAAAGAATTTCTTCTTGCCTTCGTAAATATGTCTTCTTCAAATCAACCCAAAAGAGTGATAGACGTTGAGAGTTTAACACCTTATTCATCTCCGACTAGGAGTCGGAGGGGTGGTAGACTAAGGAGTCTAGGATCCACTCCTTCGAGAGGCTCTTCTTCTTCTCAGATAGCCTCCCCTCCTTCTGCTAGGTCTCTAGTTTCACCAAGGGCTAGGGCTTCCACGTCTTTGTCCAGAGGTAGAGAACATCACGAACACCTTCGTGAACCTTTAGTTGATGAAATAATTCCTGTTGAGTTTGTCTTTACTAGGGACAATCAGGTTCTCGTAGATCAGTCTTCTTCCCTTGATTGTGTTGAGAGGTATCCCACTCTTATTATTGAAGGTCAGATTTCCCTTGTTCGTAGGGAATGTTTTTGGAGGTCAGATTTCCCTGTCTACATTACGAATAGCTATCAAAGAATAACGTCTTACAAGACGGGGTATTTTTTGTTTATACGTACCCTTTTACTCTAGGGTTTAGACCTCCCATTAATCCAGTCATAATTGAATTCTGTCGTTTCTTCAATATTTGCTTAGAACAAATTAGTCTGCTCGTGTGGTGAGTTGTCGCGTGTCTTAGGAGTTTAGCTTCTTTAGCTTCGGTTCCTTTTACTTTTAACCATCTTATTCATCTTTATTCTCCTGCCTTATTTCGTCAAGGGGTTTATACTCTAACTGCCAGGAGTAAAAGAGTATTGGTAACCCCTGGAGAAGATAAGGACAGAGGTTGGTACCTCCGGTACGTCGCTGTGCCCACTGCTGGTTTAGTGGGTAAGGAAAATCTTCCCTTCCCTAAGAAGTGGAATCGTGCACGTGAGTATATTTTAGCTCACATTTGCTACTTTTCTTCTTTTTACTTGAAGTGTTTTATTAACACCATATATGTTTCTTCTTCCTTCAGCAATCATGGGTACTATTGAGAATGTCTCCGGTATCCGTGATTGGGTAGAAAAATTATTGTCAGTTTCTCCCTTGGAAGAAAGATCCTGGAAGTACTTCTCTGGGAGGTACGGTTGGCAAGTAAAGACCCACGGTAAGTGAAGCTTTTGTTTCCTCTTCTTTCCTTACTCGAGCCTCTTTTTTCTTTGTCGTTTAACTTTTTCCCTTTTGAAAGGGTTCTCTGCTCGTGGGGTGTCTGCTGCGTCCATTCTGAAGATGTATTTGACTCAAGCTAAAGAGATTATTGATGGTTCTTCTTCCTCGAAGAGGAAGGTTGTTGAGTCTCAATCTGTAGAAGAAGAAGAAGAAGAAGAAGAGGAGGGCACTTTGGTGCACAGGTCACGAAGAAGGAGGGTGATTTCGGACGATGAGTCTTCACACGTGGTTGTGCCTTCCGTGCCTTAAGTCATACCCTCTACCTCTGAAGATGTTTCTCCCTCTCCTGTACATGAATCTGTGGATCGTTTATTCCACGAAGGTTTTGGTCTTGCTATTGATGAAGTCCCCTTGGATGTCTTTCCTGCTTCTTTGAGAGAATCTCGTTCGTTTGCTCCTACTATTTCCTCCACTCCCTTAGCTATTACTACTCCTGCTGCTGCCATGCCCGTGGTTCTTTCACCCCCTCAAGTTTCCGTGCATGTTACTTCTTCTGCTCCACAAATTGCCCTACTTGTGGCTCCTTTACCTCAACCTGCTTCTGTGCCTCCTGTTAGAGAAGTAGGGTCTTCCAGCAGAGATATGAGGCAAGTGCTTATTGAGGTTCCGGCTGGTGGAAGCCTTTTTAAGAAATCCGGCCAACCCGAAGTGTGGTTGAAGCCTTTGATTGGCCCGACAGAGAAGATCAAGCTTGATAGCCATAGCGCCCTTACATGGGCTAATGAAGTCGTCCATTATTTTTTGAAGGTAAAAATGTGTTTCCTCTTATTTCATTTTTGTACATGAAATCTATCGTATCTAATTGATTTCCTTTTTTGTAGACCAATGTTATAGACATAGAGCTTATGAAAAGTATTTCTAACACGGAGCAAGAGCTAAAGGAGTGGCATGCTGAAGCAGGGAATTGGAAGGGACGGTATGATAGATTAAGGATCAAGATGGATGCCTTAGAAGAAGAAAGGAATACCTTGAAGCGACAAATAAGAATCATGTCAGTAGAACTAGCAGTGGATAAGGCTTCTTCCAATCAGGCTGATAAGGACAAGAGCATTCTCGAGTCTTCATTTGCTGAGCAGTTGTCCCATGCCTCTAAAGAAGTTAGGAACTTGAAAGACTTGCTGGGGAAGAAGGAGGAATACTCAGGCGAGCTTGTGCAATCACTCACCCGGACTCAGGAGGATCTTCGTAATGCTTTAGACAGAGTCCAATTTCTGGAAGAGTCGATTGTACCTTTGAGGGCTGCCCATGAAGCTGCTAAAGCAGAGAAGGACGGGCTAAGAGCTGAGCTTCAAGTACGGGCGAGAGATTATGAAGATCTCGAAGAGGCGGCTGCTGTCGATGTGAGATGGGCGTACATGAATTCTCGCCTTGACACATTGACGGAAATGAGTCAAGATGGTTTCGACCTTAGTGCTGAAATAGCTAAAACTAAGGAAGCCATGGAGAAGGCTCAACAAGGTCATAACCTCTCTTCACTTGATGGTGAGACTCCTACTGCTCATGCATCTTCATCCCAAGTTGCTCCCGTTCCTCTTGACAGTGAAGAAGTCAATCCTCCTCCTCAAGAAGATTAAAGTGTTGGTTCACTCTTTTTTTTTTTGGATTGGTGGTTACCCCCAGCTCCATCGGGGGTAAATTTGGTTCCTTTTAAATTCCCCAACTGACAACTTAGGGGCACCTTAATGTATAAATTATATGCGGCTAAGTACTAGTTAGTACTTAGTTATTACTTAGCTGCTCCTTTTTGAATATATACAAGTTATGACTTTTTTGCTTTGAGCTTCTGTTTCACTCTTAAGACTTTTGCATGTTTTGATTTTTGAGGCTTTTGTTTTACCTCTGAATTTTTGCATGAAGATGTCGAAATCACTCGTACCTTTTCGTAGTAGGCACGGTGTTGTATATAAAATATGAGCCTTTATTGTAGTAGGCTTTGCTTATGAAAGAGGGCCCTTTTTGTTTGACATTTAATGAAGAAGACGTCTCAACTTCATAATGGTGTAATAATGCAATAGAGTGATAGGAATTTTTCACATGTTTAAGAATGTTTCTAAGGAAAGTTTTTTGTTTGAACTTCCACGACATTTTACATGTGTTTTGATTATCGTCTAAAACTCAGGTTGCAAGTGTTTTTATTTAACAGATTTGACATACACTTGTATTTCGTAACTATTTTTCATAAGTAATAGTTTTTTCGAGTTAATACAAGGGAACAACTATTTTTCATTAGTAACAATTTTTATAAAGGTTGGAGTTTTTACCCGTAACTATTTTTGTTAACAACAATTTTTAATAAGTACGAGGAAAATGATTTTTCATCCATAACTGTTTTATTTGATAACAGTTTTCTGAACAAATACAAGGATTTGATCTTTTATCCATAGCTATTTTATTTGATAACTGTTTTCTGTATGAGTACAAAGATTTTGTAACTGTTTTTAATCACAACAGTTTTTGAATGAGTACAATGATGATGATCTTTTACCCCTAACTGTTTTTGTTACAATAGTTTTGAATAAGTACAAAGATGTGCATTTCTTCCTCGCGGCTAATATTTTGCCTTTCAACCTGAACATGTTCAAAGGTTTTTTGAATTAGGCTTTGTATTTGAGTCTTCGGCTCTTTCGATTCTGCTCCTATCACTTGACTTGGTGGGTAGATGGATCTTCAGGCTTAAGCTTTGACTTTATGATAGTCTTCTTTGCTTCGTCTTAGCCTTCCATACTGTATAGTCCCCCAAGTGTTTGAGCTTTGAAGAATGAAATCTCGAGCACTTGACTATTCCTTCCTTGTGATCCTTTTCCTGAAAAGGAAAAACGTGCGGGACTCGAAGGTCTATAGTTTTTTAGATGATGACTGCTTAACCCTTTAAAATGTTCCATCAGAAAGTGTAACCCTAGATCGGGAATTAAGTTATTTCCTCGCGTCATTGCAGGTCTAATATCATCATCTGGTGATGGGTTAGCTTTATGCCTATCATCTAAAAAAGTTAGTAAAATTTTAAATGTTCAAAATAAAATCGAACGTGCGAACCTGACCGGAGGTACTTCTTTTCCTTAGAAGTAGTACTTCTTCAAGTGGATGGCATTCCAACTTGTCGGTAGGATTCTGCCGTCCATAGCTTCTAGCTCGTAGGTGCCCTTCCCAGCTATGCCTCGGACTTTGTAGGGTCCTTCCCAATTTGGACTTAGCTTTCCTACGCCTGCTTCTTTTTTTGATTGAAAAACCATTTTGAGGACGAAGTCCCCAATCTTGAAGTATCTGAGATGAGCTTTACGGTTGTAGTAACGCTTTATGATTTGTTTTTGAGCTTCCATCCGTATTAATGCTGCTTCCCTTCGTGGTTCGAGCAGGTCCAGATTAGTCCTTAACTCATTGTCGTTTGCTTCCTCTGTGGCTGTTATAAACCTCATGCTTGGTTCGCCAATCTTTACGAGTATTAAGGCTTCTGAGTCATAGACAAGTGCGAAGGGAGTTTCACCCGTGGCTATTTTTGATGTCGTTCTGTATGCCCATAATACCGCTGGTAATTCATCAGGCCAATTTCCTTTGGATTTATCTAGCCGCTTCTTTATATTGTTGATGATGATTTTATTTTTTGACTCAGCTTGACCATTAGCCACGAGGTGGTATGGTGTTGAAGTGATCCGTGTGATTTGCCAGCTTTCAAAGAATTATGTGATTTGAGAGCCTATGAATTGTGGGACATTATCACACACGATTTCCTTTGGTATCCCAAAGCGGCATATTATGTTTCTCCATAAGAAGCTTTTAACTTCCTTTTCTCGCACTTGTTTGAATGCTTCTGCCTCAATGCATTTTGTGAAATAATCGGTAAGTACGAGTAGAAATCGTACATGTCCTTTAGATGGGGGAAGAGGTCCCACTATGTCCATACCCCATTTCATGAAGGGCCATGGAGATATAATGGGATGCAACAATTCCGTTGTAGATGCATGTTATTGGAGAACCTTTGGCACCTGTCACATTTGGATACGAAGTTCTCGGCATCTTCTTCAATCTTAGGCTGATAGTACCCGGCTCTGATTAGGGTTTTTACCAAGGATCTCGCTCCTGAATTATTTCCACAGTGTCTTTCATGGAATTCTTTCATCAAAAACTCCGTTTGATTAGGTCCGAGGCATTTAGCTATGGGCCCTCCGAACATCTTGCGATATAATGAATTGCGAATGAGGCAGTACCGTGCAGCTTTGCCGCGAAGTGCTTGAGTTGTTTTCTTGTTTTCAGGTACGGTGCCATTCTGTAAAAAATTAAGAATTTCATTTCTCCAATCCCAGGTTAAATTGTTGAAAGTTACCTCATTTGTGTCCGGGTCCATCGCTGAATGGAATAGATGAACGACGATTGCATTGTCTTTGTTTGTTACTTCCGTGAGTGCTGCGAGGTTAGCCAATTCATCTGCCTCTGTATTTTCCTCCCTAGGTATTTGTATTACCTTCCATGTTTTAAATTGTCTTACGAGCTCTCGTGCCTTTTCCAGATACTGTTGCATCCGAGTCTCTCGAGCAATGTAAGTCCACTGCATCTTATTTACTACTAGTTGGGAGTCGCTGTTAATTACGATTTGCTTGATTGAGAGTTATCGTGCGAGTTCTAGTCCTGCAATGACAGCTTCGTACTCTGCTTCATTGTT
>MDKH01144102.1:0-30786 GCA_005239495.1 Nicotiana undulata
TTTGGAGCCTTTTATATTAACTGGACAGGGGTTCTACGCGATCGCGGGCCCAAGGCTGCGTTCACATAGGCTTAGCACCCCAGCCCTACGCGATCGCGAGCCTAGGGCCGCGTTTGCACTGCCTAACGACTACCCAACCCCCCAGCCCGGCCTGATTATATGGGATCGCGACCTTCTTGGTGCGTTCTTGTAGGGAACCTCCCCCCCCCCCCCCCCCCCCCCCCCCCCTTCGCGTTTGCACCCCTAACTATGCGATCGCGTATCACAAAAATAGGGCCCTCAACCTTTACTCTATGCGATCGCGGATCTCCCTATGCGATCGCATCGAACAAATGCCTGGGCACCAGCAAAACAAAAACCAGCAGCTTTTTAACATGTTCAAAACCTCTCGTGGCCTATCCGAAACTCACCCGAGCCCTCGGGGCTCTAAACAAATCATGCACGCCAGTCTAAAAATATCATACGGACTTGATCGTGCGATAAAATCATGAAAATAACATGTAAATCTATGAATTAAACCTCAAAACTCATCATTTTCAACAAAAACTCTTAAAGTTCATAATTTCTCAATCGGGTGTCCGAATCACAACAAACGAACTCCGTTTTTCACCAAATTTCACAGTTAGCCTTTAAATATCATAACAAAGTTGTACCGGCTCCAGAACCAAAATACGGACCCGATACCAATGAGTTTTAGCATTATTTATTTTCTTTAATTCATAAATATTTCAGCAAAATAATTTCTTTCAAAAAATGATTTCTAAGGCTTGGGACCGCGGAATTCATCTCCGGGAACACGCCCGAGTCCCATATTTTACTACGGCCCTCCCGGGATCGTCGGAACATAGATTCGGGTCCGTTTACTCAAAATGTTGACCAAAGTCAACTTTTATCAAATTTAAATTCTAAAAATCACTATTTCTCATATCTTCACATAAAAGCTTTCCGGTTTCACGCCCGGACTGCGCACGTAAATCGAGGTATTTAATTTTAGTCTTTTTATGGCTATTAAGCATGGAACGAAGTCTAATTTTATAAAATGACCCCTTGGGTCATCACAATCTCCACTTCTAAAACACACATTCGTCCTCGAACGGACATAGAAAATTACCTGAAGTGGCGAACAGGTGTGGGTATCTACTCTGCATGTCTGACTCAGACTCCCAAGTAGCTGCCTCAACGGGCTGGCCTCTCCACAGCACTCGAACTGAAGGAAAACTTTTAGATCTCAATTGGCGAATCTGCCGGTCTAAAATAGCTACCGGCTCCTCCTCATAAGTCAAGTCTTTGTCCAGTTGGACAGAGCTGAAATCTAACACGTGGGACGGGTCACCATGATATTTCCGGAGCATAGACACATGGAATACCAGATGAAACGAGGATAACCCTGGAGGCAATGCAAGTTTGTAAGCTACCTCCCCCACCTTATCAAGAATCTCAAACGACCCGATATACCTAGGGCTCAACTTGCCCTTCTTCCCAAACCTCATAACACCCTTCATGGGTGACACACGAAGCAATACTCTCTCTCTAACCATGAATGCTACATCAAAAACCTTACGATCGGCATAACTCTTTTGCCTAGACTGAGCTGCACGAAGTCTTTCCTGAATAACCTTGACCTTATCTAAGGCCTCCTAAACTAAGTCGGTACCCAACAACCGAGCCTCTCCTGGCTCGAACCATCCAACTGGCGATTTGCACCGTCTACCATATAATGCCTCATAAGAATCCATCTGAATGCTCGACTGATAACTATTATTATAAGCAAACTCTGCTAACGGAAAGAACTGATCCCATGAACCTCCAAAGTCAAAAAACACAAGCGCGGAGCATGTCCTCCAATATCCGAATGGTACGCTCGGACTGCCCGTCAGTTTGAGGGTAAAATGTTGTACTCAACTCCACTCGAGTACCCAACTCACGCTGAACTGCCCTCCAAAAGTGCGAAGTAAACTGCATACCCCAATCAGAAATGATAGACACGGGCACCCCATGAAGGAGAACAATCTCCCGAATATACCACTCAGCCAATCGCTCTGAAGCATAAGTACTAGCCACTGGAATGAAGTGTGCTGACTTAGTTAGTCTATCCATAATAACCCAAATCGCATCGAATTTCCTCTGAGTTCGTGGGAGCCCAACAACGAAGTCCATAGTGATACGCTCCCACTTCCACTCAGGAACCTCTATCTGCTGAAGCAAACCACCAGGTCTCTGATGCTCATATTTTGTCTGATAACAATTTAAGCAACGAGACACATAAGCCACAATGTCCTTTTTCATCCTCCTCCACCAATAATGTTTTTTCAAATCTTGGTACATTTTTGTTGCACCTGGGTGAATAGAATACTTGGAGTTGTGAGCCTCCTCAAGGATCAATTCACGGAGGCCATCAACATTAGGCACACACAGCCTACCATGCATCCTCAAAACGCCATCACCTCCAACTGTAACCTGCTTGGCATCACCGTGTCGAACGGTGTCTCTAAGGACCGCCAAGTGTGGGTCATCATCTTGCCGCTCTCGAATACGATCAATTAGAAAAGACCGAGCGACAGTATAAGCTAGGACACTACTGGGAGAAATATCCAACCTCACAAACTGATTAGCCAAAGTCTGAATGTCTGAATCCAACGGTCTCTTGCCAACTGGGATATATGCAAGACTGCCCATACTCACCGCCTTTCTACTCAATGCATCGACCACCACATTGGCCTTCCCCGGGTGGTACAATATAGTGACATCATAATCGTTTAACAACTCTAACCACCTCCGCTGCCTCAAATTTAGATCTTTCTGCTTGAATAAGTACTGGTGGCTACGATGGTTAGTAAAAATATCACACGGCACGCCATAAAGATAATGCCTCCAAATTTTCAAAGCATGAACAATATCTGCCAACTCTAAATCAAGAACAGGGTAATTCTTCTCATGGACTTTCAACTGACGAGACGCATACGCAATCACCCTGTCATCCTGCATCAACACTACTCCAAGGCCAACTCGAGAAGAATCACAATACCCCATGAAAGAACCCGAATCTGATGGTAATACCAACACTGGTGCTGAAGTCAAGGTTGTCTTGAGCTTTTGAAAGCTCGCCTCGCACTCATCTGACCGTGTAAATGGGGCACCTTTCTGAGTCAATTTAGTCATTAGGGATGCTATGGATGAAAACCCCTCCACAAAATGGCGGTAGCAACCGACCAAACCCAAGAAACTCCTAATCTCCGTGGCTGTGGTGGGTCTAGGCCAGTTCTTGACTGCCTCTATCTTCTTAGGATCAACCTGAATACCCTCAGCTGATACGACATGACCCAAAAAGGCCATTGAATCTAACCAGAACTCATATTTAGAAAACTTAGCATACAACTGATTATCCCTCAAAGTCTGGAGTGTTATACGGAGATGCTGCTCGTGCTCTTCCCGACTGCGGGAATATATAATAATGTCATCAATGAACACGATCACAAAAGAGTCCAGATGTGGTTTGAAAACCCGATTCATTAAGTCCATAAAGGCCGCTGGAGCATTAGTCAGCCCAAAAGACATAACCAAAAATTCATAGTGCCCATACCGCGTACGAAAGGCTGTCTTAGGGATATCGGACGCCCTAATCTTCAGCTGATGGTAGCATGATCTCAAATCAATTTTCGAAAACACTCCAGCACCCTGAAGCTGATCAAATAGGTCATCAATCCTTGGCAATGGATATTTATTCTTGACAGTAACTTTATTCAGCTGCATGTAGTCTATACACATTCTCATTGACCCATCTTTCTTCTTTACAAACAAAACCGATGCACCCCAAAGCGAGACACTAGGTCTTATGAAACCCTTATCTAGAAAATCTTGTAACTATTATTTCAATTCATTCAATTCTGGTGGGGCCATCCGATATGGAGGAATGGAAATGGGCTGAGTGCCCGGAGCCATATCAATATAGAAATGAATATCCCTATCGGGCAGCATACCCGAGAGGTCAGCAGGAAATACCTCAGGAAACTCACGCACGATAGGAACTGACTCTGTAGAAGATACCTCAGCATCAGAATCACGAATATGAGCCAAATAAGCCAAACACCCCTTCTCCACCATGCGACGAGCCTTAGCATATGAGATTACCCGGCTGGGAGGATGACCAGGAGTCCCTTTCCATTCTAAGCGAGGCAACCCTAGTAAGGCTAAAGTAACCGTCGTGGCGTGGCAGTCTAAAATGGCATAATAGGGCGACAACCAATCCATGCCCAATATAATATCAAAGTCAACCATGTCTAGAAGTAAAAAATCAACACTAGTTTCAAGACCTTTAATGACTACCACGCACGAATGATACACTCGATCTACCACAATAGCATCCCCCAACGGTGTAGACACATAAACAGGAACACTCAGGGGATAATGGGGCACATTCAAATGCGAGGCAAAATAGGAGGAAACATACGAATAAGTAGACCACGGATCAAACAAAACGGAAGCAACTCTATCACAAACTGAGATGATACCTGTAATAACAGCGTCGGAGGATTCTGCCTCAGGCCTAGCTAGAAAAGCATATAGTCGGGGATGAGCCCCACCACCCTAAACCACACCTCTGGGAGGACCTCCACCTCTAGCTATCTGTCCTCCACCTCTAACATTCTGGCCTCTACCTCTGATTGCCTGACCCCTACCCCTTGCTGGCTGGGCAGGTGGTACTGCAGCTGGTGCCGGAACTATGGCACGAGAACCCTAGTACTGATGCTGACTACTCAGAAATCTCGGACAAGATCTCTGAACATGCCCATATTCACCACACTCTCCCTCCTAATATGAGGACTGAACTTGAAGAATCGGCTGACCACGATAATAATTCTGCAGAGGAGGTGCTCTAATAGGAGCTGAAGGAGCACTGCAGACTGGCTGAGCAGAAGGAGGTACATAAGAACCACGACCCCCTGAAGTACCATGTGAAACCTGTAGCGCTGAATGGAATGGCCTGGATGAATGTCCTCTGCTAAAGGAAGTCCCGCCTCCAGATGAGGCACCACTGAAAACATCGGAATGGCGAGGTCCCTTGTCTGACCCCTGACCTCCCATCCCAAGAACTGACTAACCCTCCTAGCTATATTAGTTGCATCCTGAAGAGAAATCTCGGACCCTGTTTCCTTGGCCATCTACAACCTGATGGGCCGAGCAAGGCCATCAATAAACTGTCTTACCCTCTCCCTCTCTGTGGGAAATATAAGAATAGCATGTCTAGCCAAATCCACAAAACGAGTCTCGTACTGAGTCACAGTCATGTTGCCCTGTTGTAGTCGCTCAAACTGGCGACGCTTATCCTCTCGAGTAGTGACAGGTAAGAACTTCTCCAAAAGGAGATGAGAAAACAGATCCCAAGTCAGAGCAGGTTATCCCACTGGCCTAGTCAACAAATAATCTCTCCACCACTTCTAGGCACAACCAGTCATCTGAAAATTCGCAAAATCGACCCCATTGGTCTCCAAAATACCCATATTATGCAACACCTCATGAAAACTATCCAGATATTCCTGAGGGTCCTCTGAAGTAGCACCACTAAAATGGACAGGGAATATCTTAATGAACCTGTCAAGTCTCCACAAAGTATATGATGACATGGTTGCCCCATTAGCGGGCAGCACTGCTGCAACTGGCTGAATTACCCCAATGGGATTGGCCACTGGAGTCTGAACCTGAGGAGTAGTCTGAACTGGAGTGTGGGTAGTAGGAGTCGGGACCCCTCCTCCAACCTGAGATACGGTTGCTGCAACACGAAAAGTGCCAGTCTGGGCCACACTCTCCATAAGGCTCACTAAACGGACCAGAGCATCCTGAAGAACTGGGGTAGCAATAAACCCCTCGGGAACCTGAGTTGGTCCCGCTGGGACAATTTGAGCCGGAACCCCCTCATTAATCTCAATCTGGGGTTCCTCAAGTGTGGCTGCTGCCTGAGCAATGGGCTGAGTCCTGCCCCTTCCTCGGCCTCTAGCGTGGCCTCAACCTCTGCCCCTAGTAGGGGCTGCTGCTACTGGAGGTCCGGAATTCTAGTCAGCGGAAGATGAAGCACGTGTTCTCGCCCTCTGCGAGAGAATAGAAGAATCCAAATCAGTATTTGAGATACAAGAATCGCACAATAGAATAGAAATAAAAATAGAGTTGTTTCCTAACTCAATAGCCTCTGAGAGATGTACAGACGTCTCCGTACCGATCCTTCAGACTCTACTAAGCTTGTTGGTGGATTGTGGGACCTAAGTAAACCTAGTGCTCTGATACCAACTTGTCACGACCCAAATTTCCAACCTTAGGGATCGTGATGGCGCCTAACACCACAATTTCTAGGCAAGCCAATGTTAGAATTTGATTGACTAACTTTCTTAATTAATTAGTTAAGCATAAATAAAACAATTTAAAATGGACTTAATTAACACAATTTCAACAAACCTCAAAATAAAATAATAATAATAACCAACTAACTGAAACGAACCACGAACTAATTATATAATTAACTCTAAGACTACCCCAGGGTCTGGTGTCACAATCCACGAACTACTAAAGAATGCTACAAACAATGGATGAAAGAAATAGTGTAACTGTTCTGAATATAATAAAACAGTGTAAATAATAATGGGAGAAGACTCTCGGAATCTGCGAACGCCGGCAGATGTACCTCGTGTCTCCAAACGAATCGGGTTGTCGTCCTGGAATCCTCTATTGCTGACTAGTACATGGATTTGTGCAAAAGAGCACAGAGTATAGTATCAGTACAACCGACCCCATGTACTTAGTAAGTGCCGAGCCTAACCTCGGCGAAGTAGCGACGAGGCTAAGTCGGGCTTCAACAATATAATCGATAACAACAATAAATAATAAAGCCAGAAAGAAATAACAAATAGATAAATAAGTGCTACAACAAAATAAAATAGCTCAGCTATAACCAATTCTCAAATAACTCTTCAAAGTTCCACACTTTGCCTTTGAATAAAAATAGTTCTGGAATATTTAAAGAGTAGTAAAATAGAAAATTTAACTTTTCAAAACTTTTATTTTCTCTTTCTTTAAGAATCAATAAAATATAAATGGCCTCCCTTATCGCTCCTTGTTGCGGCGTGCATCCCGCTCCCACCTGTCCTCCCTTATTGCTCCTCCCTAAAATTTCACCCTTATTACTCCTGTTGCGGCGTGCAACCTGATCCCACCTGTCCACCCTTATCACTCCTTGTTGCGGCGTGCAACCCGCTCCCACCAGACATATCATATCAATTTATTCATAATTTTCACAATTCAGGCCAAGCCTTTCACAATATTTTTGTCTCAACAATTATAAATAATAAACTGCATTTTTCTCATAAATTCATCAATAACCTCTCAACCATGAAGCCAACAGGAATATCAAAAATATTTACATTTATTTTATAAAAACAATACTAAACCTCTCAACCATGTTTATATCACAGGGAAACCAGCTCAATCAACCAATACCTTTTCCAAATAGTCACAACAATGTCTAACAACAAATCAACAAGGCCAAATAGTCATAGAAATAATAATGAACACATAACAATTAAGACAATAATCAATTAAGTGGGGAACGGGAAAGGGGATCATGTTTAACAACCAATTTGGGTGGTGCATAGATACTCGTCACCACACCTATACACCACGCCCAAGCATTTCACATAACAAACAAGTGGGGAGTCCTATTCCTTCAAACCAAAGTTAGACCAAACACTTACCTCAATTCCGCAGGCCACTCGCTGCTCAATTATTGCTTTTCCTTTTGAATTCACTTCTAACTTGCTCGAATCTAATCAAAATTAACTTAATATCATTAACTAATGCTAAAGGAACTAACTTTATGGAAAAATATAATTTTTCCTAAGTTTTTCTCAAACAAAATTGAAAACCAGACCCCGGGCCCCCTTGGTCTAAACTCGGGGTTCTAACCAAATTACGTTTACCCATTCACCCACGAACCCAAATATGCTATTAGTTTTGAAATCCGAGCTTAAGTTGATATAAAAATTCAATTTTTACAAAACTCCCTAATTCAACCTAAATCCTAGATTTTTACCATGAAAATCCTTTGTTTTTGTTTTAAAAGTGATGCAAAATAGTAAGGAATTGAAATAACAAGGTTTGGAATTGATTACCTATGAATTGGGGATGAAGATTGTTGAAAAAAACTCGTTTTTAGGGCTGGAACCTCGAAAAGTTGGAGAAGAATGGGTTTTTCCCGGTTTTTGGAGCCTTTTATATTAATTGGACAGGGGTTCTATGCGATCGTGGGCCCAGGGCTGCGTTCGCATAGGCTAAGCATCCCAGCCCTACGAGTACACGAGCCTAGGGCCGCGCTCGCACTGCCTAACGACTACCCAGCCCCCCAGCCCGGCTTGACTATATGCGATCGCGACCTTCTTGGTGCGTTCGCGTAGGGTAACCTCCCCCCCCCCCCCCCCCCTCCCCCCCCGCCCTTCGCGTTCGCACCCCTAACTATATGCGATCACGACCTTCTAGATTGCATAGAACAAATGCCTGGGCACCAGCAAAAGAAAGACCAGCAACTTCTTAACATGTTAAAAACCTCTCATGGCCTATCCCAAACTCACCCGAGCCCTCGGAGCTCTAAAACAATCATGCACGCCAATCTAAAAATATTATATGAACTTGCTCGTGCGATAAAATCGTGAAAATAACATGTAAATCTATGAATTAAACCTCAAAACTCATCATTTTCAAAAAAAAACTCTTAAAGTTCATAATTTCTCAAGCGGGTGTCCGAATCACATCAAACGAACTTCGTTTTTCACCAAATTTCACAGTTAGCCTTTAAATATCATAACAAATCTGTACCGGATCCGGAACCAAAATACGGACCTGATACCAATAATTTTTATCATTATTTATTTTCTTTAATTCATAAACATTTCAGCAAAACAATTTCTTTCAAAAATTGATTTCTAAGGCTTGGGACCTCGAAATTCATCTCCGGGCACACGCCCGAGTTTCATATTTTACTGCGGACCTCCCGGGATCGTCGAAACACAGATCCGGGTCCGTTTACTCAAAATGTTGATCAAAGTCAACTTTTATCAAATTTAAATTCTAAAAATTACTATTTCTCATATTTTCACATAAAAGCTTTCCGGTTTCACGCCCAGACTACGCACGCAAATCGAGATATTTAATTTAGTCTTTTTATGGCTATTAAGTATGGAACGGAGTCTAATTTTATAAAATGACCCCTTGGGTCATCACAGTGTGATTTGAGGCCTCGAGCAGGCCAGTTTTATATTTTCGTACTTGTTGGCATGTTCGGACGGGATCTCGAGGGGCTTGGGTGAGTGGTGGACGTGTTTCAGTTCATTTTGAGCTATGTTGGCTTGGCCGAAGGTGCTAGTTCTGGTGTGCCCGCATCTACGTCGGGTTGGTCGTAGATGCGAAGCTTTTGTCGCAGAAGCAAAGGTGGCGTGTTGTTGAGAAGTCGCAGGTGCGAGGAGCTGGGCCATTTTTGCTGAAGTGCAAAAGGGGTGAGTTGGGGCGCAGAAGCGAGAATCTTCGCAGGAGCAGTAATAGGCTCGCATCTGCGATGTTGCGGAAGTGGAATTATTTCCACAGGTGTGAGAGGTCGGATTTCAGTGATTTTCTGCAAAAGAGAAGCTTTGTCGCAAAAGTGAAAGCCGCAGAAGCAGCCATTTGTTCGCGGATGCGAAAATGTTGGGCTGATTGTATATATTTCGAGGCTTTGTCTTATTTTGTCACAACTTGAGATTAGGAGCTCTGTTTTGGGAGAATTTGGAGAGGATTTTCACCAAGTGCATTGGGATAAGGATTCTTGACTCGGTCTTGATTATATTTCATAAATAAATCTTCGGGGCATTTGCATTATGAATTTTAAAGTGAAATTGAAAGTTTTTGTCTAAGCTTTACTAAAGTGATTTTTTGAGTTTTGAACATCGATTCTGTGTCGAATTTGAGTGAAATTAATATGGTTGGGCTCGTAATTAAATGGGTTGTTGGAATTTGCTTTGTCAGGTTCCGAGGTGCGAGCTCGGTTTGACCTTTATGGTTGACTTTGAGTAATTGATTAAAGATTCAACCTTTATCGATTGGGTTTGTCTCTCATGGTATTATTTGATATTTTTGAGTTGCTTTTGGCTAGTTTCGAGACGTTCAGAGGTTGATACGTGTGGGGTGGCATTTCTAGAGTATTGTTTGGCTTCCTCGGTATGTATTTTGGCTTGTTTGAGGTAAGTATCATATGTAAACTTGGTTAAGGCACTAGTTTTCTAAATTATTTGTGATAGATACGTGCTACGGCTACACATATGTGTGGGGTTTGAGCCCGTGTGCGAGCACCGGGGTATTTATCCATGCTCGGGGTAGTGCTTAGGTTATGATATGCCTAGAATTGACTGTTACAATTTAAGCCATAATATTTTTCATATTTGTAACATTGTTGTGAATTATTTGAGCCATGCTTGAGGTTACGAATAGGCTAATTCCTTGAATAAACTTGGTAATTTCTATTTCTGTGATGAAATTGTCGATTTGAGCTATGAGAGCACACTTTGCACATGCCTATATTTTAGCATGTCATTATACCAGTTCATGAGCATGAAATCTGATATTTATTCATCATATACATGTGTTCTTGTATACTTTCTTCTATGTGATATAGTTCGAACTAGATGCATGTGATCACGCCGGGCAGATTGTGTTGTTATGACTGTGATCACGCTAGGTGGATTGTGTTGTTATGCTTGTGAGCATGCTGGGCGGATTGTGTTGTTAGGCATGTGAGCATGCTGGGCGGATTTTGTTGTTAGGCATGTGAGCATGCTGGGCGGATTCTGTTGTTATGCCTGTGAGCACGCTAGGAAGATTTTGTTGTTATGTCTCTGACCACGCCGGGCAGATTATGATATTTGTACGTGAGTTATCCGTGCAGCACATGAGTTGTCCGTGCGGATTGATATTATTAGCATGTGAGTTGACCGTGTTGTCCGTGTGGATCTAGATATTGATATTATAGCACATGAGTTATCCGTTCAACACGTGTGTTGTCAGTGGTTTATATTATTAGCACGTGAGTTATTCATGCAGCACGTGAGTTATCAGTGCAGCGTGGGGATATGGATCCATCCCCTAGGGTCAACCTCATGTTTCTCTCTTGATGTTGTACATGCGGATTGTGAGAAACCGACGGGTTTTTGGTTGATGTGAACTCTAGGAGAGCTGGTTACTATTATTGAATCGGGTTTCACGCCTCAACATGACTTATTGTCTTATTGTTATTTGGATTCAGTTGCGTGCCTCAATGAGCTGATATTTGGTTATTGCATTTCATCTTTACTTGCAATTTCCTTGATTTTTACCTGATTTACTTGAATGTCTTCTTTATATACTGGATTCCTGACTGAGTAGAACACTTTAAAACAAATAATTGTGAGCACCAAGGTGGTTTTACTTGAGATTTCCTAATTTAATCATATATATGCTCTGTACTTGTTTGAATTAATGAACTGTACAGGTGATAACGAGTATCATTTATAATTATTGCTTCTATTTCCTCGTCGAGGTTAGTTATGATACTTATTAAGTACAAGGGGTCGGTTGTACTCATACTACACTTATGCACCTTGCGTGCAAATCTTGGAGTTGATCTTGATGATTATGGCGAGAGCCGACATTGAAGACATACCTGACTTTCGGACATAACTACCACTTATTCTTGGTAGTTTAGATTTGATTTCTGTCTATGTATATTTCAAATAGATGTTGTAAATATTATTTCATATTAGCTTTGTAAATCTAAAGTCTTAGTGGCTCATGACCTGTACTACTAGTCCTTAGGGAGTTGTATAAAAATTTAGTTATATCACTTTTGACCCTTATCTTTATCATTACATCGTGTTTATTATTATTTGGATCAACTAGCGGATTGGGTTAGGTTCCATTACGACTGGTTGGATTTTGGTCATGACAAGTTGGTATCAGAGCCTTAGGTTCATAGATTCTATGAGTTATGAGAAAATGTCTAGAAGAGTCTTGCGGATTGGTATGATGACGTTCCTACCTATCTTGGAGAGGCTACAAGACATTTAGGATAAACTTACCATCTTTCTTTGCTTATCGTGCGGTATTGATTCAGCTTGAAGCGTACCTCTTCAAATTCCTTCCTCTCACTCGTGTGTTGTGTTGAGAACTCGATATTAGTTGTGTGTCGACCACTTGCTATTTTATGGATGAGGTTCAAGATGTGTACTCGGTGTTGTGGTTATGGGCTAGTCTAGAGGACTTGAGGCCCAGTTTTTATCGCAGCTTGGGCTCGGTGGTTTCGGTTGTATGGGTATGTATTTTTTGGACTTCTATGTCCGGTAATGTCCCTAGGAGTGGGACTGGTGGCTCAGTGAGTGGTTGGATAATTATAAGATGAGTATTATATGACTACGGGATGTGCTTAGATGGTTTATATGTGACAAGAAGAATTTTAACTAGAATGTGAAAGGACTATGGATGCTTGATTTTTGTCATAATGTGTTGTACAGTCTCAGGTTATGACTGTGTTACGGATTTTTCACGTTTTTTTAATTTGTGTAATGAAGTAGATTCTTGTGTCTTGTTGACGAGTTCATACTTGAGAAAATTAAGCGATTTCATGGTGGTTACAACCAGGATGAGGTCATAGAGAGATGCCACTTTGCGGCTAAGCAGGTGGGTTACTCTGCATATCACCTTCGGGGTAATCTTCGGATGTATGATTCTCATAATGTTTTGTGGAGAGTTCTTTATGTGTCGCAATTTGAGTTGGAATCGCTTGAGAAAGTTGACTTGACGGTCACGAGGATGAACGTGAGTTTAGCGGATGAGTTGAGGTATTATATGATTAGTGCTATATGAGTTCATGAAGAATTTAGATGAACTTCGGTGCGAGGTCGTGGCGTTTGTGAAGTAAAGGTGTTGTAGGTTATCGGATGTTATAATCTATGGCATTGAGACAGGTGGGGGAGTCTACTATCTAAAATTTGATTGTATGGTTATGAGTTCTATTGATTTAATTCTGAGGCATACTTGTGGATGAGTTATAGATTGAAGAGGTTGATTTCGAGAATCACTCGAGCAAGGAAATTTCTGGATACATTATGTATCACACTTTTCGAATAAACGAAAATCATAGGATGATATAGGTCTGCTATTCCTAATGGATGTAATATGCTAAGAAAAAGGAGTCACTCGTTTACTTTAAGGTGATGTTATTTCTTTGGGTATTGGTGTGCTAATGGGGCACAAGGCGTTCGGCTCGTTTGGGTGGTGCACTTGGGATTTCAGCGGAGTGTATGACTCTCGAGAAGGTTCTAATGGATTCAAGACTCATATGTGGCATTTAAGGAATTTTAGAAATTTGTAAGAGGCTAAGATCTAAGATTATATTGGATATCACCTTCATGGAGAATCTTCGGATATGTGATTCTCATGATGTTTTGTGGAGAGTTCTTTATTGTCGCAATTTGAGTTTGGATAGTTTGAGAAAGTTGACTTGACGGTCACGAGGATGAACGTGAGTTTAGCGGATGAGTTGAGGTATTATATGATTAGTGCTATATGAGTTCATGAAGGATTTAGCTGAACTTCGGTGCGAGGTCGTGGCATTTGTGAAGTAAAGGTGTTATAGGTTATCGTATGTTATAATCTATGGCATTAAGCCAAGTAGGGTATTGTGCTATCGAAGATTTCATTGCATGGTTATGAGTTGTATTTCAATCTGAGGCATACTTGCGGATCGATTAATAAATTGAAGGGGTTGATTTCGAGAATGACTCGAGCAAGGAAATTTCTAAATACATTATGTATTACACTTTCCGGATAAATAAAAATCATAGGATGATTTGGGTTTGTTATTCTCGATGGATGTAATATGCTAAGAAAAGGGAGTCACTCGGTTACGTTAAGATGATGTTACTTCTTTGGGTGTTGGTGTGCTAATGGGGCATAGGGCGTTCGACTCGTTTGGGTGGTGCACTTGGGATTTTAGCGGAGTGTATGACTCCCGAGAAGGTTCTAATGGATTCAAGACTTATATGTGGCATTTAAGAAATTTCATAAATTTGTAAGAGGCTAAGATGTGTGATTGTATTGGATGATTTCGAGACTCGCGGTATTTCTATATCATTATGGATTCTACATTTCAGTATCAGAGAGGTTAAGAAAACAATGTTTGATTCACATAAAGTCTCTTCAGAGTGGGCATTTTGGTTGCAGTGTTAATGGATGCTTAAGAGCGAATGCAATGGCTTATGGGCTTTAGGACGAACTGGTTTCATGCTAGGATCTCTTGTGGTGAGCATTGAGCTAAGGATCATAATAAATTGTCTAGGAAGAGTGTTAGCTTGAAGGCAATTCAGAAGAAGCTTGAAGATATAGGTTATCCCGGTAGTAGGTTTGATCAGTATGGTAATGGATATGATCGATTCTTTTGGTTCTTAAGATATGGTGCGGCTTTATAGGTACCTTGTGGCAATACTCTTGGGCTTGGCGATCTGCGTGACTTGGTTGAGTTAGAGAAATTCAGTTATGATATCTTGGTTAGGTGTTAATGGGTTTCGAAGATTTCTCGATGATTTCTACTATGGATTGCGATAGATATTTTCTACCGGTATAAGGAATACATTGTGTGTTCTGATTTTCTCTTGGATGGGATCAAGTGGAAGGCTTCTAGATGATGGGGGCATGTATCCTGCTTGTGACTCAGAGTTGACAATGGAATTCTCGTTCTTTCATATTATGGGAGGCGGGGTGTCTTGTGAGACTAAGATTTGTATGTACAAGGTTGCGATTCAGTTTCGAAGGGAAGGTCTTGGGTTTTATTCACCATGGACGGTTTCAACTGTTTGGAAGAATGCTAGTACCAGTTAGTATTACTTGAGGAGAGTATACATTTCAGGAAGGCGCATTGTGTTCGACTTGTGTATGCGTGACTGGTATTATGGTAGTCGCAATTTTGATCGACTGCTGATGTTCAGATTTTATATACCACACATAAGCATTATGGAAGTATTTCTAATGGAATGATTGTGTATGAAGGATATGTCAGTCACTTGAGTGGTCGAGTGGGGATCAGATATGGTGATCAAGTATTCTAAGGAATTGGAGACTGGGAGTTCTCAGAGGTAGATTATTCCTTGGTTGCGGATTGTGAAGGTATGACCAAAGTTAGATAACTAATAGTATGTGTTATGGTTAGGTTATTCTAGGCTTTTGGAGGGTTATTTATCTAACTGTGGATGGCTAGAGTTGATTTGGGGGTCCATTGGTTGGCCCAATGAGGATGTGTAGTCTACACTTGGTCAGATTTGTTAACTCAGCACAACTATTGTTGAATGGTGTTCCATCGGTTAGAGTTGATCTTATTCGTGCATGATATGATCAGGGTGTTTCTATGCTATGCTATGATGGGGTGTGAGACTGTTGACTATTTACATTCATTATGTCGTTCTATTTGGGCCTTGTGGCGGAATTCGAGTGAGATGGCTCTTGGAGTGTGAATGGTTAATTGCGCCTTGGTTATGATCTTTCCCGGTTGTGGTATATTTTGCTAATCATTTCTCCATGGTTATGGTCATGCACTTCGTGTACTTGATGTTCATTTGTGTGTGGTTGTCGATTTTGAGAATTTGGACTCAAGGTATTTCATGTGGGCCGGTGTTTGGATTGGGTCATGCGTCGCAGCAGAGTTATATTGGGTTATGATCCTTTGGTTTGATTTCATGTGTCTTGGTTCTCCCTATGTGATGGGTTTATAGCGTTGTGCTCGTGGTGGTACTTGTTGAGCTTGCGGGATGGTTCTCTCATTTGAGTCATTTTCCATTTTTGGGTACATTTGAGTTGTTGCTTGTTAGTGCACAAATTGCACGCTTTGTGGCTTTAGGTTGTATTGGTGTGGAATTTAAGTAAAGAAACTTGTATTTTATGAGATAAGTTCATTCGACCTAGAATGAATATTATCGGGTTTGATTACGGTATTTTTGGAAGAGTAATGTCACTAATCAGCTTAGAATGTGTCTATGGTTCTTGTCGGATGAGAGAGCTCCATGACTTGTTGATCTGATGAGTGGTTATGAGTTTCTGCATGTTTCTTTCATTGTTGGCAGTGTACGAAGGGTTAGAATAATGTTTTATTTTATTTGAGGTTTAGTACATGTACCAGGTTTGTTTTGAGCAGCTATTATGGTCGGAAGTTATTGCTTTGAGTATCTGAATTATGTGGTATATCATGTGATTACATCTTGGATTATGATTACGACCTGATACAAATTTTTCAGACTTATATGGTATATGGATGTGAGAGTCGGGTCTTGTAATGGATTCCAGATATTTGAGATTTGATTCCAAGGTTTACGGACTAAGGTTGAAGGAAGAATCTTCGGTTATGTTGAGTTGAATGACTTATATGGATTGGGGTGACATGGGATCACCCCCAAGTATGTGCAAGGTGAGTTTACACAGTGATTTCATGGCTTTGGAATGACCCTAGGCATGTTCGAGGATGAACGTATGTTTAAGTGGGGGAGAATGTAACGATCTGATCAGTCATTTTGAGCATTTGCATTCCGTTCGATGGTTTGAGGTCATGAGTAGCTTCATATGATGTATTATGACTTGTGTGAATCGTCAGTTTTGTTTTTCAGGTGATTCGCGATTGATTTTGAAGAAGGATTCCAACTAGGAAGCTTTGAGTTAGAAGAGTTGACCAAGTTTAACATTTGTGTATTTGACCTTGGATCGGAGTTTTAATGGTTTCATTAGGTCCAGATGGTGATTTCGAACTTGGGTGTATGCCCGAATTTTGTTTGGTTGTTTCTACAAGGATTTAGCACTATTCATCGAAAGTTGGCAATTTGAAGGTTTGGAGTGTTCATAAGTTTGACTGAGAGTTGACTTCGTTGATATCAGATTTGGATTGTGGTTCCAAGAGTTAAAATAGGTTTGTTATGTCATTTGGAACTTGTGTGCGAAATTTGGGGTCATTCCGAGTTGATTTGATATGGTTGGGCACGGGTTTTGGAAGTTGAAAGTTCAAAAGTTCATTAAATTCGATTTGAGGTGCAATTCAAGGTTTTGATGTTCTCATGCGTGATTTGAGGCCTCGAGTAAGTCCGTTTTATGTTTTTGGACTTGTTGATATGTTCGGATGGAGTCCCGAGGGACTCGGGTGAGTGGCAGATTTGTTTCGGATCATTTTGAGCTATGTCGGCTTGGCCTGAGGTGTTGGTTCTGGTGTGTCCACATCTGCGGAGGACTGGTCACAGATGCGAGCCCGTAGATGTGGAACTTTGGTAGCAGAAGCAAAGTTGGCATGTGGTCGAGAGTCGCAGGTACGGGGAGCTGGACCACATATGCGGAAGCGCAGATGCGGTGAGTTGGGGTGCATAAGCGAGAATCTTAGCATGAGAAGTTATAGGCTCGCACCTACGATGTCGCAAAACCAGAAATATTTCCGCAGGTGCGAGAGGTCGAATTTAAATGATTTCCCGAAAAGGCAGAGTTTTGTCGCAAAAGCGACGCCGCAGAAGCGGCCATTTGTTTGCATGCGCGATAATACTGGGTTGATCGTATATATTTCGAAGTTTTGTTCTATTTTTTCAAAACTTGAGAATTGAAGCTCGGATTTGGGCGATTTTGGAAAAGATTTCCGTCACGTGGATTGGGGTAAGTACTCTTGACTCGATCTTGATTATATTTCAGAAATCTATCCTTAGTTTTGGCATTTGGATTATAAATTTTAAAGAGAAATTGGGGGGTTTTTTCTAAACTTTCCTAAAGTGAAATTTTGAGTTTTGAACATCGATTCGGAGTCGTATTTGAGTGAAATTATTATGGTTGAACTCGTAATTGAATGGGTTGTCCGAATTTATAAGTTTTGTTGGGTTTCGAAGTGCAGGCCTGAGTTTGACTTTTTTGTTGACTTTGAGTAATTGCGGGTCTGGGTTTGTCTTTTTGGTTGACTTTGAGTAATTGATTAAATATTCGACCTTTATCGCTGTCTCCTGTGGCATATTTGATATTTTGAGTTGCTTTTGGCTAGTTTCGAGCCGTTCGGAGGTTGATACGCGCGAGATGGTATTTCTAGAGTGTTATTTGACTTGCTCAGTGTTTGTTTGGGCTTGTTTCAGGTAAGTATCCTTTTTAAACTTGGTTGAGGCACTATTTTCCTGAATTATTTATGATAGCTACATGCTACGGGTATGCATGTATGTGTGGTTTGAGCCCATGTGCGAGTACCGGAGTATTTATCCGTGCTTGGGGCAATGCTTAGGCTATGATATGCCTAGAATTGATTGTGAAGCTTTAAGATATAATGTTTCTCATATTTGTAACATTGTTGTGAATTATTTGAGCCATGTTTGAGGTTACGAAGAGGCTAATTCCCTGAATATACTTGGTAATTACTATTTTTGTGATGAAACTATCGAGAGCTATAATAGCAGACTTTGCACATGCCTACACTTTAGCATGTCAATATACCAGTCCTAGAGTATAAAATCTGATATTTATTCATCATATACATGTGTTCTTGTATATTTGCTTATGTGCGATATGATTTGGGCTAGATGCTTGTGACCACGCCGGGCGGATTGTGTTGTTATGCTTGTGACCAAGCCGTGCAGATTGTGTTGTTATGCATGTGACCACGACAGACAGATTGTGTTGTTATGCATGTGACCACGCCGGGCACATTATGATATTTGCGCGTGAGTTGTGTGTGCAGCACGTGAGTTGTCTGTGCGGATTGATATTATTAGCACGTGAGTTGTCCGTGCAACATGTGAGATGTCCGTGCAGACACAAATATTGATATTATAGCACATGAGTTGTCTGCGCGGTTGATATTATTAGCACGTGATTTCCGTATAGCACGTTAGTTGTCCGTGCAGCGTGTGGATATGGGTCCATCTCCTACTGTCACCCTCTCATGTTTCTCTCTTGATGATGTACATGCGGTTTGTGAAAACCCGAAGGTTTTCTAGTTGATGTGAACTCTGGGAGAGATGGTTACTATTATTGGATGGGGTTGCACTCCGCAATATCCCTTATTGGCTTATTATTAATTGGAACAGGATTGTGTGCCGCAACGAGCTGATATTTTGTTATTGCATTTCATCTTTACTTGCAATTTCCTTGACTGTTTACTGATTTACTTACATATCTTCTTTATATGCTGGATTTGTTGACTGGGTAGAGCACTTTATAACAAGGATCGTGAGCACCAAGGTGGTTTTACCTGAGATTTCCTGATTTGATCATATATCTGCTCTATACTTGTTTGAATTTATGAACTGTACAGGTGATAGCGAGTATCATTTATAATTCTTGATTTTATTTCCTCGCTGAGGTTAGCTATGATACTTATTGAGTACATGGGGTCGGTTGTACTGATACTACACTTCTGCACCTTGTGTGGAGATCTTGATATTGATGGGCTGATTATGGCGGGAGCTAGCGTTGAAGACATACTTGACTTCTGGTCATAACTACCACTTGTTCTTGGTAGTTTAGTTTTGAGTTCTGTCTATGTATATTTCAAATAGATGTTGTAAATATTATTTCACATCAGTTTTTCTATAGTCTTAATGGCTCATGACATATACCATGTTGGTGTTAACCTAATTTCAGAGAGAGATAGAGACGAAGTGGCTAAGGTTTGAGGGTTTGAAGTGTGTTATGTCCAAAATTAGTCTATTGAGGTATTGGTCTGTTGAGGTGTTCAAAACAAGACTTGGGTCTTGGGCTGTAAAGAAGATACATAGGCTGCAAAGAAGACTTGGGCTCTATTCCCGTTGGGCCTATATTTATTGGGTTCAAATATTGGAAGCACCTGAAGGCCTGCTTCTCTAGATGATAAGGATACAACCTGTATTGTACTATTCTGTTATGAAGAATAAAATTAGTTATAGTATAGTCAATAATACAGTGCCACTTGGCTTTTCTGTTTTCAATATACAGAAAGGAAATTTTTTATACGTTTGTTCTTTACAAATCTTCATGGTATCAGAGCAGGTCTAATATGCTTTTGAACAACTTCAAATCTATCACACAATCTTCATCATTTTTCTTTCTTCATTCACTCTGCGATAGCTTCCATTGAAAGCCCTGAGAAATCTTTTTCCACCACTTGAGTTGATGCATCTGTTGTTCCTCCTACAACAGGAATGGTTGATTCAGCTCACCCCTATTACCTTCATCCCTCAGATTATCCAGGGATGAATTTGGTTTCTTCAGTTTTTTATGGCAATGGATATGGAGGTTGGAGGAGAGCTGTTGTGATTGCTCTTTCTGCTAAGAAAAAACTAGTATTTTTTTATGGATCCCTAGTTGTCCCTAAGGCAGATTCTGGTCTGCAGAAAGCTTGGGATCATAGCAAAGATATGGTCATTTCTTGGTTGCTGAACTCCTTGTCAAAAGAAATAGCTGAAAGTGTGCTCCATTCTCAGAGTGCAAAAGACATGTGGAGTGACCTAGAGGACTGATTTGGTCAGACAAATGGAGCAAAGCTATTTCAATTGCAAAAGGAACTTAGTGATGTGGTGCAAGGCAACACAAGTGTATCTACTTACTTCACTAAGATGAAAAGCCTATGGAATGAATTTTATGCACTTAATATATTCTCGGCTTGTGTATGTGATTGTGAGTGTAGAGCTAAAGCTAAATCACAGAAAGCACATCAAGATGAAAGGCTTCTACAATTTCTAATGGGTCTAAATGACACATTTATTGAGGTTAGAAGCAACTTACTCCTATCTTCCCCTTTACCATCTATAGGATAAGCTTATTCTCTAGTCATTCAAGATGAAAAACAAAGAGAAATCCATGCTACACCAGCTTATCCTGGGTATTCAGCTTCTTTCAATGTTAACAATCAGGTAGAAAACTTCAAAAAGTTTAAGGACAACAAAAGACACAAGGGATTTACCAACACAAAGAAGGCTATTGGTATTTGTGCTTACTGTAAAAAGCCAGGTCATACCATTGATCAATGTTACAGAATTCATGTCTTCCCAACTGGTTTCAAGTTCACAAATCTCAGAGAAAGTTTCAAGGAAAAGGACAGGTGCAAGCAAACAATGTTTTCAACTCAAATGAAGAGATTGTGCAAACAAGAAGTATTCTAGAAATTGTTCAGTCTCTTACCCAAGAGAATATGACAGAGTTGTTGCAGCTTCTTCAACAAATGAAAATGGGACAGCAGAGTGCAAGTACTTATGAGCCTTCAGTCAATGTGAATTGTGCTGGTATGACAATATTTTTTGATTATTATGTTTGTTCATTCAAATTAACAGCAATTCATGGATTTTAGATAGTGGAGCAACAGAGCATATGTGTTTTAACAGAGAATTCTTTATTGACTATAAAGCATTGCCTAAGCCTCTCATATTTAAGCTTCCAAATTCCTATAGAGTTAAGGTGACACACTCTAGTTCAGTTTCTTTATTTCCTAATATGGTTTTACAAAATGTTTTCTATGTACCATTTTTCAAATATAATCTCTTATCCGTACATAAGTTGTGCAGGCAACTCCAGAAATTTGTCTTATTCACTCCTTATTCTTGTTTTCTTCTGCAGGGCCCTTCACTGAAGAGCCCTGTGGAGATTGGTAAAGAAGACGGAGGGCTTGACATCCTAAGATCTAGCCATTTAGCAGCTGCATCCAAGAACCTACCTAAGTCTAGTAGTTTTTCTGTTTGAAAAAGGAATACACATTCCAATGTTGTTTTTAATTCATATTTTGCCTTTTCTGATCCTAATGTAAAAGAAAAGTTGTGGCACTATAGACTAGACCATTTACCATTGAGTAATATGAAAAAGATCTCATCAGATTATGTTCCATTTTGTTCCAATTTTTCTAGTCCTTGTGCTATTTGCCCTATGGCAAGACAGTCTAAGCTTCCATTTCCCACAAGTTCTATATCAACCAAGAATTCTTTTGAAATGATACATGTGGATACCTGGGGACCTTATAGCACCCCTACTTATGATGGTTTCAACTATTTCCTCACAATTGTGGATGACTTTACTAGAGGTACTTAGACTTATTGAGTACCAAATCTAATGCTTTCACAATTCTAAAATCCTACTTAGCAATGGTAGAAAGGCAATTTCACACAAAAGTTGAAGTAGTTAGAACAGATAATGCTTTTGAGTTCGGCAGTGATAAAATTCAAATCTGAATTTTTCCTTTCCCAAGGAATTCTACACCAAACCACTTGTTTTCATACTCCACAACAAAATGGAGTTGTGGAGAGAAAGCATAAGCATTTGTTAGAAACCTGCAGGGCCTTGTTATACCAATCGCACTTACCTATAGCATATTGGGGGGATTGTCTACTCACTGCTACATATTTAATCAACAGGTTTCCTTCAAGAATCATGCACTCTACACCTTATGAGATTCTCTTCAAAACTAATCCAAACTACTTAATACTAAGGTGCTTTGGCTGCTTATGTTTTGCCTTTACCCTTCACATAACAGAACAAAGTTTGCTCCTAGGGCTGTTGCTTGTGTATTCCTAGGCTATCCGCATGGAAAGAAAGGTTATAAATGATTAATCTCAATTCAATGAGAACTTTCATCTCAAGGGATGTTGTGTTTCATGAAGAAGTTTTTCCTTTTGCCTCAATCAATTCTAATTCTTCCTCTGAACCTTCTTTGCCTACTGCTAAGTCACATCCTACTTATGTGCCACCTCCGGAGTTTTCACATCTTATTTCCTCTTCTAATGAATCCACAACCCCACTCACCTCAGCAGTCTATACTTTTCCTACCGTTTCACCTACCTCATCTCATATCCCTACCACACCTATTTCCCCTCACTATACCTCAAGATCTTCCTCTCACTCACATAGTCCTGTCCCTTTGTGTCCTTCTCCAGGAACTGAACATCTCTTAGAAAATCTTATCAGAAAGTCTTCCAGGCCACACATCACTCCTGCCTATCTCAAGGATTACATTTGCAATGCCCTCCAGCTCACAAATGTGAGCACTTACTGTTTCCTCACTCCTGTGACACCTCATTTTGTTTCCTTCAATGGTCTTTCTTCTACTAACCAACATATGCTCAACTCTTTGTTTAACCTACATGAACCTGTTAGTTTTACAGAGGCAGCTCACCATCTAGGGTGGCAGGAAGCTATGGTAAAATAAATTGAGGCTCTTGAGCTAAATAAGACCTGGGATGTAGTGGAATTACCACCAGGGAAGAAGGCTTTACCCTGTAACTGGGTTTATAAAGTTAAACAACACTCTAATGGTTCTGTGGAAAGATTGAAAGCCAGGTTGGTGGTGAGAGGTGATGTTCAGAGGGAAGGAATCAATTTTAATGAAACATATTCCCATGTGCTTAAGATGACCACAATAAGGTTCATATTAGCTACAATTGTTAAAAAGGGATGGGGTCTCTATCAATTGGACGTGAATAATGCCTTTCTTCATGGGGAATTAAATGAAGAAGTCTACATGAAATTTCCAGCAGGTAGCGCCAAAAAGTGATCGGTTCCAACCCTACACTACTATATAGTAGCGAGGAGTGGTCGATGCAGTTTTATCCGATGAGGTCAGGATCGATTTCCACAGGGAGTTAATTTGGTTTGGAATCGGGTATCTAACTGATCTAGATGTGCGTGTTGTTTCTAATTGCACTTCTAAACATTGTTGTGATTGGTTATATTCTAGATTTGATAATATTGAATGTTAAGATTAATCTAAGTATGATATTTTTCTGAAAGTTTTCAAGGATTAAAAGGCACTAAGGAAGTGACTTCCGCCTAGGTGAGTATCTATTGGGTATCGAGAATCTAGGAAAAACTTGTTATGATTGGGATCGTGATATAACCATCATACATAAGTTCTCACTCTATACCTATCGGTTTTTTGAGTGACTTTTCCCATTTGGCTTTCTCAAGCCCAAATGGGTGTTCATGCAACACAAGTGAAATTGGATCAAGTCGGGTATTACTATCTCTAGGTTTAAATCTTTAATTGAGGCTATCAATCTCTTGAGTTCACCCCAATTCTTTGTTAGCCTAATTTTCCTAGACTTAGTCCCTCTTTCTCGAGAAGAGCCTAAGTCATAAAGGCACGAATCAATGTTTGCAACCACCAATTCTATAATTAAAGCATGAATTAAGCTAAATATCACCAACCCATAAACAATTAAGCCCTAAATTCAAGACCCATTAAATACCCACACTAGGGTTGGGTCACAACCCTAGCTATGGGTCTAGCTACTCATAATAATCAAAGGTAAAGATGAAATATAATCCATAATATTCAAATACAAGATGAAACTAAAGATTGAAGATAAATCTACTCTAAAATTACTCAAAAAGGTAAAACCCAGCCGTTCACGTGCTCTCTAAAACAAAACTTAACCTAAAAATGTCAAAAAGTCTATTTATACTAAGGTGAAATTTCCGGACAAAAATGCCCATGCGAAGGATTCGCGGACGCATAATTCTAACCGCGTCCGCGCTTAAGCTTTTGCGACCGCCTAATAATGAACGCGGTGAGCGTTTCTTCATATTTGAACCTAGGCTGGACCTTGTTTCGCGGACAACGTAATAACCATCGCGTCAGTGTGAGCTTCCTTCGCGGCCGTGTAATTTGGACGCGAACCGCGTCTTTAATTTATGCTCAAGTTGCAAAGCCTCTGAACCTCGACAAGTTCTCTCAACTAAATTCCAACCGCGCCCGCGTAGTATTACTTCGCGGCCGCGTAATTTGGACCCGGGCCGTGTTCTTCATTTGAGCCCAAATTGTAGAGTCTCTGAACCTTGATATATGCTCTAAGCGAAAATCTAACCGCGGACGCACTTTTCCATGGCGGTCAGCGTTGGATCTTGTGCTAAAAAACAACCTCGTTGAATCGCACTTTCGCGAACCGCATAATAGTGGCCGCCTCAACAATGGTCTTTACACGGCCGCGCTTTTCTGCCGCTCCAGTCCCAGCCTTGGATTTGTGCAAGTTTGACTCCTTCATGAGTTGATTATGGCTTCTTTACCTTATTTTGACCAAACCCTGCAAGCAAGCACATTAAGTTAGTTTTCGGGAATACCTTTACGCATTTTTTACCCAAAACCTAAGCAGAAAAGAGCCAATAATAGGCTAAAATCCCTAGTTATCAGTATCACACCTCCTTCTCCTATTCATGTATGCAAACTAAATAAATCCCTCTATAGACTTCGACATGCATCTCGTCAATGGTATGCTAAGCTTACTACATTCTTAAGTTTTAAAGGTTTTACTCATTCTCTAAATGACTATTCATTATTTTTCAATCTTCTATCTCTATAGTCAGAGTATATGTAGATGATATTCTATTAACAGGAAATGATGATGTTGAACTACATGCATTAAAAGAATTTCTCAATCAAGAATTCAGAATTAAGGATCTTGGATTCTTACATTTTTTTCTCGTCATGGAGGTCATTAGAGAATCTCAAGGATTGATTCTCTCACAGCGAAAATTCACTCTCGATCTGTTGCACGAATTTAAATCCTTACATTTGTCTCCTGCCTCCTTGCCTCTTCCATCAAATTGTTTGCCAAAACAGGGGATCTAGTGAAAGACCCGACCTTGTATCGCCATCTTCTGGGTAAGCTTAATTACCTTACCCACACCAGGCCCGACCTTTCCTTGACCGTACAATATCTCAGTCAGTACATGCAAGACCCACACCAACCACATCATGATGCTGCTTATAGAGTACTATGTTACCTTTTGAAAGATCCCGACCTTGGTCTTTTAATGTCTGCCTCACCCTCATTTCAGCTTATTGCTTTTTGTGACTCCGATTGGGGAACCTGCCTTGAATCCCGTCGCTCAGTCAGGGTTTTTTATATCTCCTTGGGTTCTTCTCCTATTTCTTGGAAGTCAAAGAAGCAAACCTCCATCTCACTTAGTTCAGCGGAGGCAGAATACCGTTCCATGCGACGAGTAGTGGCTGAACTCACTTGGTTGGTTCACCTCTTTGAAGATTTGTCCATACCAATCTCTTTACATGTTCCTATTCATTCCGATAGTCAAGTCGCGCTTCATATCGCCAAAAACCCCGTGTTCCATGAACGAACCAAGCATGTGGAAATCGACTGTCATTTTGTGCGACAACAATTTCTTGCTGGGCTTATCTCTTTCCTTTATCCGATCTGATGCTCAGCTTGCCGATCTATTCACTAAACCTCTCAGAGGTCCTCTTCATCGAAATCTATTGGGCAAGTTGGATGTTCGTACCTCCCCCTCCAACTTGAGGGGGGGTGTTGGTGTTAACCTAATTTCAGAGAGAGATAGAGACGAAGTGGCTAAGGTTTGAGGGTTTGAAGTGTGTTATGTCTGAAATTAGTCTATTGAGGTATTTATCTGTTGAAGTGTTCAAAACAAGACTTGGGTCTTGGGTTGTAAAGAAGATACTTGGGCTGCAAAGAAGACTTGGGCTCTATTTTCCATTGGGCCTATATTTATTGGGTTCAAATATTTGAAGCAGCTGAAGGCCTGCTTCTCTCGATGATTAGGATATAACCTGTATTGTACTATTCTGTTATGAAGAATAAAATTAGTTATAGTATAGTCAATAGTATAGTGCTACTTGGCTTTTCTGTTTTCACCCTAGATTCCTATTTTTTTATATATATACATCAACACTGTTCATCAACATTCATTCAATATACAGAAAGGAAAATTTCTATACGTTTGTTCTTTTACAAATCTTTATACTACTAGTTCTTGGGGAGTTGTATAAAACTTTAGTTATTTCACTTTTTACTCTTTATCGTTAAATCATGTTTAATGTTATTTGGTTTATCTAGCGTTTGGGTTAAGTGGTATCACGATTGGTTAGATTTTGGATTGTGACACTAAAAGTCATAATTTTTAAATAAAAAAAGATGGATACAGTAAAGTGAACTCAAACTCAGGGAAACGTTCCTAGAGTTCCAAGTAATAACGGTTCAAAATCATGAATTTTTCTCGGAGCTCTATTGCATGTTTCAAATCCAGGAAAAATTCCTGGAGCTTTGAACTACAAAATTTCGAACTTCAGTAATTGTTCCTCAAGTTCTTCCGTGTTCCTCACAAGGGTATTTTTGTTCAGACTTGTATTTTTGTATTAAAGAGTGATTACTTTGCCAATATAATTTAAAAATTAGTTGGCTAAACCCAAATAACCGATCCAAAAAGTGACCAACCCAATTAATTTTTGTTTATGGTTGTACTTGGCTCAAAAGTTATATTCTCCAATAGGTATAAATAGTGTACATATAAATTTGCATATGTTATGCGAATATTATTTGTATGTAAAATGAAAATGGTAACCAACGTATGTAGTAGGACCGTTTCATGCATTAATTATTTTCTCTTAACACATAAAACCGCACTAGGGCATAGAGTTTGTAGGTTAATTCTCTCTTTCTAAACCAAGAAATGGAAATGACAATTCTAGGAAAAGTGAAACAAGTACGAATGAGAAAGGAAGACTTTTAGTTAGACTATTAAATGAGAATGTGATTGAAGGTGGTTTAATATCAAAAAGATGCAGTTTGTGTTTTGACGTTCAAAAGTGTGGTGTGCAAAGCAGAAATATCTCCTAAGTTCCATGGGTTAATAAACACACTTTTCTAAGGTAAAAATTTACTTACACCTAGTTTTACATCAAATCATATCGACTTAATGACTTAAATAATTAAGTGATGAGAAAATATACATTAATTAACTATGGTTCATATCCATCACACCTTTTGGAGTGCAGCTTTTTCCCGATCCTGTGTGAGCTTGAAATGCTTTGTGCACCAGATTATCATTTTTTAATTATGATTTCGATAAGAAATTACAAATACATATCATGCATCTATTGATTTCGGTAAAAACAGCAAATGGTAAATTCATTCCTACCCTATTAACTTAAGTTCAAGTTCTGTGTTTACATGTATACTAACCACTAAAACTACAAATTTATTGGTTTATTATTCATTTTCGAAGTGTTATATTTCACATGAAGGATAGTAATTTTAATGGAAATTGACAAAACATATCTTCAGATCGTGTTAAGCGCGGCAGTCGGTCTTTGCTTTTGGAGAAGACTTTGAATATTAGTAACTCCGATCCCATTCACTACTACTAGTAGTAGTCTTCTGTTACAATATTCATTTAATGAAAAATGAGTGCCCACTAGCCGTCGTCAAGTCAACCCATGAAGAAGACTTGTCTCCTTGTTGGTATCCTTACTTTTGACAAATTAAACAAATTTAACTTGTAGGCACTCTATTTTAAAAAAGAATTATACAATCTTTTGAAGATAAATATTAATCGTGATAATTTAATACAAAATAATATTTCATCTAAAAACAATTATATAACATATCAGTATATGTCTTAAATCCTTAACAAAATTACATTAAAGTTCACTTGCTCATGAACCATGGGGTTTGGGCACATTTCATGGACATAATATCATAGCAGCAATATTCGCGACATTAATTTGAAGTGCTGAAAATTTTCGTAAGAAGGCGATTTTAGGGGAAATCGGCGAATGGTAATCAATTGATTATACTCTATAGAACAATGGTACATGTATATATGTCAAATATTTTTTTTATACATGTATATTATATCTAAAACATCCTTAAATATCCTAAACGAAGTTCATGATTTCACCTGTAAATGATTCACATAAGTCTGCTATTAAATATGCGTTCTACTTTCTCAACTTTGTATTTGGTTGTTGAGAGTTGAGACATTAAGTTTAGCGCTAAAACATACAACTAACTCAAATTACAGTGCTAATATGATGTAAAAGTTTTTGAATTTAAATATTCAAGGACGCTATAAAAGATCTAGTAGATCTGTTTGATCCTCAATAATAGTAATGTAATACATACTAAGTTTAATTATATTTAATATAGCTGAACGTCTCTTATATATAATAATTTTGTGTATTGCAAAACTTGCAGTATGTTATAAATATAATGGATGTTCATAAGCTTCCTGAAGAAGCTTATCCATATGGGACTTCGCCGTAAATATGTTTATCTACTTGGTACTCTATTGGAAATAAGTTTTCTGAAGAAGCTTATCATTTCGGTACTCAGTTATGGATAAATATTATCCCCGGTAGAAGATTATCTATGTCTGGTACAGTAGCAGCTTACAAACAGCTTACACAGCAGCTTGCAGTAGCAGCTTACACATCAGCTTCCTTCTTCTATAAATAGAGGAGATTCCAGTTCATTATGTACATCAGTTTGAAAGTTGAATAACACATGAATTTCTCTCTCTATACTTGTCTTTGATTTCTTTACTTTACAGTCATTATTTTATAACACGTTATCAGCACGAGTCTCTAATTTCATCATCACTACCTGATTGTGAGGCAACATACTGCCCTTGCATGTGGTCAAACCGAGTTCTTCAGAGCATTTTGAGGAAAATTACATCCTTGGAGTGGTGAGCAGCACATTGGTTTTGTTAATTTCCAACTCTATGAAGAGATGGAATCCTTTGATGTCATCTCTCAAAGATAAGGCTTATTAATTTATGATTTGATTTGATTTCCTTCGTGAGCTTGAAAAATTATGCTTATTATGTATTATCTATGTCCATCACGTGCTGATTCTAAGCAACTAATGATGCAGGACTTGCAGGTATATTGTGATTTAAAATACAAATTTGAAGGTTAAGAAGACAATGGATATTGAATCAACTTTCTATGTTACATGCTCCGTATACGTATTAGCATATAACAACTATTTTTTACATATACTTGTTTTCAACATTTTGCCATCTCCACAAAAGATTACAAAGTGAATAACAATGTCAAATCCATGTAAACTCCAGCATAGTTTATGGAAAATATATAATTACCAACAGTGGTAATATTTTCTACGCTTCACGGTCACTTGAACTCCAGCAGTGTTTGCAAGAAATATACAACCACCGGAAGTGGTTATGTTTCGTATATCTCATTGTAACTAAATTTTGTTAAACCACCAGAAGTGGTATACGCCTATGACCACCAGAAGTGATAATTTAGGCTTTCTATGGTTACAATTGAAGATAAGTTAGAGAAAATTTCTCTATATTACTTGCATGCCTCTATTTTCTCCTGAAGTAGCATTATCTTAAAAGAGGTTCTAAGCCATCACACAATTTGGTGTGATTGATGCACGTTCAGATAATTATGTTCCATTCCCTGAAGGATGAGAAATTTTGATAAATATTAATCCATTCCCTGAAGTGAATGTGATAATATTAATAAAGCTCGTAAATATGAACGCGCTCTTGATGTAAATATATTACAATTCACCTCCAGAAGAGGTAATATGATTTAGAGAATATATACTCAATATTTCGTATTTTAAATTTTCTCCTGAAGAAGTAACACTATTGAAATTTCCTCCTGAAGTAGGAAAATATTATGAAAGTGTGTCTTTCCGTGCTTAAACAAAATAATGAGCTATTCAAAGTTATTTTTAAGCACATTTTCATTCCCTGGAGTGAATGAAGAAATACCTCTACTCACCTCTTGAAGAGCTAGAATAACAGAGGATATAAATATTATTTTGTGGCATAAAAATCATTGCCGCACGTACCTATTGTACGCAAAACATCTTGAAAATTTTATTAAGTATCATTCTAAGGCAAATGCATTCTTGTAGAATTGCTTTCTACTGCAACCAGATTAATATATTATGGTTAGTTATTAAGTTCCCTGAAGGAAATAGCAACTTGTGCATCTTTCCT
>ML275914.1:0-26677 GCA_005239495.1 Nicotiana undulata
TTTCATATGCATTTCATGCATTTATACATGCATGTTGACCCATGACCAGATGGCGTTATATACCTTTGTGCGTATATAACGCCATAACCTTTCCCATATCCCATATACATATATATACATACATATATACGCGTATATAACGCCGTTTGAATCATATTTCAGCCACTGTGGGCAATATCATCATCATATACCAGCTGATCAGGTGGTATAAAATGATGATTTTGTCCACAGTGGCCGATATGATATGATGGGATGCCCTCAGAGGCTGATGATGTTATGAAACAAATACCTATGCACGACATGGCATTCATAGGCATATGCATGATAGTAAAAGTGATTTATTAATTACAGAGTTATCCAGACATACAGGTTGAGTCAATTACTCTATATCTCTTCCATGTCTCTTATGTATTTATTTATGTGCCTTACATACTCAGTACATTATTCGTACTGACATCCCTTTTGTCTGGGGACGCTGCGTTTCATGCCCGCAGGTCCTGATAGACAGGTCGAGAACCCTCCAAGTAGGCTATCAGCTCAGCGAAAGATGTTGGTGCGCTCTATTTGCTTCGGAGTTGCTCGTTTGGTTAGTATGATTTATACACATATTGTTTGGTAAGGCGGGACTCTGTCCTGACCTTTATGACATTTATGTACTCTTAGAGGCTTGTAGACATATGTCGTGTACATAAAGGATTGTACAGTCTTGTCGACCTATGTTTTGAGTTTATAACGGATTGTGTTGGCCTATTAGGCCCGTATGTCATGTGTATGTAATAATGTAATAAGAAAAATACGCTACGTTGGTACTCGGTTGGGTAAGGTACCGGGTGCCCGTCACGGCCCATCGGTTTGGGTNTTTGAGTTTATAACGGATTGTGTTGGCCTATTAGGCCCGTATGTCATGTGTATGTAATAATGTAATAAGAAAAATACGCTACGTTGGTACTCGATTGGGTAAGGTATCGGGTGCCCGTCATGGCCCATCGGTTTGGGTCGTGACAGCGTATGCCCGGAATCCAATTCTGAGGTCCTAGTACCGAGAAATAAATTTTTAAAGAAAATTGTTTTCTGAAAAATATTAAGGATTTTGAAAATGAAATCTAATGAGAAAACTGTGTTACCAGGCCCATATTATGGTTCCGTAACTCAGAACAGATCAAATATGATTATTATGCATTACCTGTAAAGTTTGGTGGAATTCCGGATAGCGTAGGTCGGTTCGGCGCATTGAAACCGAATTCTAAAACTTAAGAATTCCTAAGTTTGATTCTAGGGGTTTTGGAGGGTGATTAGGAATTATAGTGGTGTTTAGGGAATTCCGAAGGGTCGAGTGAGTTCGTAATATGATTTGGGACTTGTTGGTATAATTGCACGGGGGCTCGGGTGGGCCCAGGGGCCTCCTGGACCCCGATCGGGCCAAAAACCAGCAGCAACAGCTGCTGGTGCACTAGGTCTGGTGTGACCGCAGGTGCGGTCGCCCAGGTCGCAGGTGCGATCCCGCTCCTGCGGTTGCACAATCGCAGGTGCGACCCAGAAACCCCCAACCCCATTCTGCAGGTGCGGACCCTCCACCGCAGGCGCGACCTAGCAAGTGCGAGGTTTGTTCGTAGGCGCGACTTCGCAGGTGCGATCCTCCCTTCGAAGGTGCGGTCCCCGACCTCCTTGGTCTCATCACAGGTGCGGTCCATTGGCCGCAGGTGCAAAAATAGCTGAAGGCAGACCCCTAATTAATACGGGACTTAGGCTCATTTCCTCCATATTTCATCATCTTGGATGATTTTTCAGAGCTTTTCAAGAGGGGTTTCATCTACCAACTAAAAGGTAAGTGATCTTTCATTTCATATTAGCTTATTACAGCACATTTTAGGCAGATTAACATCAAATTAGATGTAAAATCATGGGTTAGAGCTAAGACCTAGGGTTGATGAATTTTTAGGAATTTCACTACTTTTCTGCCACAAAACCTTAGGGAATTTACATATAAATGATCCTTAGGTTATGGGTGAGTGTTTCCTTCAAAACTTTTCGGAATCCAAGCGTGTGGGACGGGGGTGTATTTTGGGATTTTTTCAAGAATGATGAATTAGCCTAATTAGTGGTGTAATTTCCTACTTTCGAGTCCTTGAGCGACGAGTTTGGAGTTTCGGGCACTTTCTTGACCCGAGGAGTAGAGTTCTACACATGTGAGTCTCCTTTCCAACCTTGTAAGAGGGAATTGTCCGCGTATGTAATTGTATTGACTAAATGTCCTTATTCGCGGGGGCTACGCACGTACCAAGTGACGAGAGTCCGTGCGTAGTGACTACTATGCTTTGTCTGGTAGTGTTAGGATTCACAAACATGCTTTTACTTTTCTTGTCTGTCTTTCCTTGCAAGTAACTGTGGTGAGTTAGCATCTCAGAGGCATTATTGAAACGTTGGTGAATATCCTGCAAGCTCAAGTTATAGATTATGTTACAAATGTAGTACCAGAATTTCCTTCTTTAAAAGATGTTTTGTTGGATTTGTGTATATTTTGAGCACCCGAGTCACAGGTATGATTCGTGAGCGGGGTAGCCTTACGTTATGTCAACCGCGTCACATGATCGATTCGTGAGCGGAGTAATAGATGCATCTATGGTTCGGGTTGTTCGACCCTCGGCAATGCACATTTAACTTATCGTGACGCTTCGGCCGTACGCTTCGGCCGTACGCTTCGGCATATTATATGAAATCTACTTGTATGAGAGCTTTATTTATGAATCATCATTTTTATCTGTCTGGCTCGGGAGGAATTTGGTTATTTCGTTCATATACTGTTGTAGTTGATACGATACAGGAGGTCGTACTTGTTTATTTGACTGTTCCATGTCTACCTGCTTTCCATATTTATTGTTCCTGAAACTTTATTGTCATGAACTAGTATTTTGACCTAGTGAGTAAAACGTCTACCCCTCGTCACTACATCTTCAAGTTTAGACGGGATACTCACTGGGTACATATTTAAATATATGTACTCATGCTACTCTTCTGTACTTAACTATACAAGGTCTGAGCCAGCTACGTCCGGCCACTATTTCGGTGGCCATCGTTGAGAGTTTCCTTCTGCTGATTTTACGGTGAGCTGCTTTCCTTTGCGATCTTGGCAGCACTGTGGAGTTCCCTACATACTTTTGTCTTGTTGTCTTTTTCCCTATCAGACAACATTGTATTTATTAGTAGGGTTTTATATAATCTCAGTCGCCTGTTAACTCGTGACACTAGATTCTGGCACGTTTATGGATTTCTTTGATATTTTGGTAAAGATAAACAGATTCTACGTTATTTTGGGTTGTAAATTGCCTTGTGTTTTCACTTAGAGATTGGTTTAAAGGATTTTCTTATTTAAGGAATCACAAAAAGGGGTTTTATCATTTAATCACGCAAGAAATCTCACGGGTAGATAAATGTTGGCTTGCCTGACCTTGCCGTTGGGCGCCATCACGACCTTAGCGGAATTGAGTCGTGAAAATATGGCATCAGAGCTCTAGGTTCACGTAGGTCTCACGAGTCACATGCAACCCTAGTAGAGTCTTGCGGATCAATACGGAGACGTCTGTATTTATCTTCGAGAGGCTATAGGTTGTTAAGAAACCCCTCTTTATTTCCATTCTATCGTGCAGTCGATGGTTACTAATTCTCACTCTTCTATTCTCTCACAGATGGTGAGGACTCGTGCAACTGATATCTTTGCCCCGGGAGGTGCTGCTACCCCCGCCATGCCCTCATGATTCTTCCTACTGATGTTGAGAGGGTGCAGAGGTTCGTAGCAGGGTTATATTCTGGTATTAGGGCCAACATGGCCCGAGAGGTAGAGATGGGTACTCCTTACCAACTTGTGGTCGAGATAGCTCGACGGATTGAGGGTTACCTGACCACCACCTCTGGCACCTCGACCACCACCCCTAGCTGGCTGAGGGGGTAAGGGTGTACCCGCTGCGGGAATCAAGGCGTTGGAACCATGATACTGGGGTCCACTCGAAGCTCGAGGGAAAAACCTGGCAAGGTGCCCCGGCATACCACAAGTATAACAAGATCTCTGTTGTTGTGGCTGATGACTCGGAAACTGGCCTTGATGACCCTGATAACTACCCTGGTAACTCTGAAGCGGCTGTGCACTGATAAATGTTGGTGGTGCACTAACATGAACTGGCGGTGCACAAGGAGATACCTGAAGTGCTGACTGAAATGGTCGGGGTGGATGACCCCTGCTGAAAGAATCCCTGCCTCCGGATGAGGCTCCACTGAATCTACCAAAATGACCGGGCCTCTTGTCAGCCCCCTGACCTCCTCCCTGTGAAAAAGTTATCTCAATCCTCCTGGCCACATCGGCCGCATCCTGGAATGAAATATCAGTACTCGACTCCTTGGCCATCTGGAGTCGTATAGGCTGGGCCAACCCCTCAATGAACATCCGAACTCTCTCCTGATCAGTGGGGAGTATCATCAATGCATGCTGGCTAGAGTGATGAACTTGGTCTCTTACTGAGTAACAGACATAGATCCATGATGGAGGTGCTCAAATTGCCTCCTAAGATCCTCTCGCTGAGTAATGGGAAGGAACTTCCCCAAAAATACCTCTGTGAACTGAGCCCAAGTCAAAGATGCAGACCCAGCTGGTCTGACTAAGCAGTAGTCCCTCCACCAAGTCTTGGTTGCGTCAGATACTCGAAAAGTAGCAAAGTCAACTCCATTGGACTCCACTATACCCATGTTCCGAAGAACCTCGTGGCAGCTGTCCAAATAGTCATGTAGGTCCTCTGACGGTGCACCAGTAAAAGTAGTAGTGAATAACTTGGTGAATCTGTCCAGTCTCCATAGAGCATCTACTGACATAACTGCACCCTCGGCTGCCGGTGCCACAATACCCGGCTGAGCTACTCCAGCTGTCTGAGGTGTTGGAGTTTGAAACTGAGTGGAAACCTGCTATGGGGTATGAATAACAGGAATCTGGGTCCCTCCTCCAGCCTGAGATCCAGCTGGTGCAGTAGGAACAAGACCGGCCTGAGTCACACTCTCCATAAGTCCTACCAAGCGAACTAGAGCTTCCTGAAGCACTGGGGTAGCTATGAACCCCTCTAGGACCTGCGCTAGTCTAACTAGGACTGCCGGAACTGGGACCTCCTCGTCATACTCAACCTGAGGGTCCTCCACTGGGGCAGCTGCTCTAGGATGAGCCCTGTCCCGACCTCGGCCTCTAGCACGACCTTGTCCTCGACCTCGACCCCTCGTAGGAGCTATAGCAAGAGTGTCAGGCTTCTGTGCGGAACCAAGGGAAGCACGCGTCCTCTCCATTTGCGAGAGAGTAGAATGGAACCCAATCATTACTCATAATGTATATCGCATGACAGAGAATGAAGAAATGTGGAGTTATCTTAACTTTGCAGCTTCTGGGGCATAAATACAGACGTCTCCGTACTGATCCCTCAGACTCTACTAAGTTTGTCCGTGAGTTGTGAGACCTAAGAAACCTAGAGCTCTGATACCAACTTTTCACGACCCAAAATCCTACCTTTCAGGCCGTGACTGCGTCTAACATTGAACCCGCTAGACAAGCCAACGTACACAACACCTTGACATTTCTAAAACAACTTAACGGTAATAAAGCAATATTCTTTCAAACCTTTAGTGAAATAACAAGAACCACTTCAAAAGTTTTACAGCAAAAATGTAAAAATACTCCGAAAAACACATAATGAAATGGTAAAGATAACAACATCACAAAATCCCAAAACCGGGGTGTCACAACCTCACGGACTGTCTATAAGAATACTAAATACAGGTCTGAAAGGAAATACAATATTGTGTCTAGAACGGAAGAAGAAATAAGACAATAGGTTACTAATAGCAGGAGAGACTCCAGGGTCCACGAACGCCAGTGGTATACCTTGAAGCTCGATGTGGACTGAAGGTGACTCCCTCAGAGCGGTCCACGGGGTCCGGAAGCGGGATCTTAACAACATAGAGAAGTGCAGTGTAGTATCAGTACAACCGACCCCATGTACTGAGTAAGTGCCGAGCCTAACTTCGTCCGAAGTAGTGATGAGGCTAGACTTAGCAAATAACGTTCACCTGTCCTATTCTACAACCCCAAATACAGATAACAAAGCAAGGAAGAATAACAGTCATATACGGGGAACGGGAGCAGATAAAGGGAAAAACAATAAGATAGAGCAGATAATTAACATCAAGTAAGAAAAGAAACAATTTACCGAAAACTGATAAGGTGTGAATGACATGTCTAAATGATAAAAATGGCACGGCATCACCCTTCGTGGTTTTACTCTCTTCCTCACCAATGAAATGTATGTTGTTATCAATGTAATCATTGCACGACATTAACCTTCATGCTTTCAATAAATGTAAACATGGCACGACATCACCCTTCGTGCTTTTACTCTCTTCCTCACCAATGCAATGTATGTTGTAATCAATGTAATCATGGCACGACATTAACCTTCGTGCTTTCAATAAATGTAAACATGGCACGACATCACCCTTCGTGCTTTTACTCTCTTCCTCACTATGCATGACATGATGTAATCAATGTAAAAACATGGCACGGCATCACCCTTCGTGCTTTACACTCTTCCTCACCAATGCAAGACAATGTGTATGGTAAGGAATGCAGCATAGTGGGAAAAATACAGTTCAAATCACCCGGCAAGGGGAAAATATCAGTCAATATCTCAATAAATGCCCGTCAAGGGTCTCAGCTATAACCAAACAACTCAATATATATACTGTATGCTTGGATCCTCAATTGAACCAACATTTCATAATCTCTACAACCAGTGCATCAACCACAATCAATTTCTCAAGTAGAGGCAATTACATAGTGTGAGGAACATTGAAGAAATAACTGAATTTTATCAAAAATAGACTCACGGGAATGTTTGACTCACAATGTATAGGTAATCGTCACCTCACCTATACATTGAACATGATAAACACATAACTTACAATACCTAATCCCTCACCAAAGTTAGGCAAGACACTTACCTCAGTACAAAGTATAACAATCAACCCTCTAAGACCGTCTTTCCTTTATAATCCGACTCTGAAACAACGATATCTAGGCATAATTAATTCAATAATATCAATAAAGACTCAATAACACAATCCCGTAGCCTAGATATGCAATTCCTAGCATTCTTCAAAAAATACCAAAATTCGACCTCGGGCCCACTTGGTCCAAACACGAGGCTCGGACCAAAACCCGATCACACATAACCCCACGAGTTAGAATATATAATTTGTTTTCAAATCCGACCCCAAATTTGGGTTGAATTACCCAAAATTTCCAAAACCCCTAATTTCTACTTTAATTTTAGGATTTTAGGCCTAGATTCTAGTGATTATGGAAGAAAGGTGGAAATAATTAGTGTTAGAATCACTTACCCATGTGTCTATGGAGGGAAAGTAGCTTGAGGATCGTCAATGGGGGTGGGAGGAGAAGAAGAAGGCTGAAAATGTGATATTCCCGTATTGAATTCTGTTTTTGGGTTTTAAAATAGCTGGGTGAAATTTGGCCTATGCGATCGCGGAGAAAGGCATGCGATCGCACAGGGTTTATCTTATTAGGCTCCGCGATCGCGGACTTCAGGATGCGGTCGCACAGATTCCCTAACCTACACCCCTGCGATCGCGGATCATCACGTGCGATCGCACAGGGTACTACCCAGTCCCTCCCCCCCTAGCTTGTCTACAACACTGCGCGGTCGCGGGGCCTTCTATGCGATCGCACAGTGTATTTATTTCCCCTCCAGCACAAAGCTATGCGATCGCAACTATACCTATGCGATCGCATAGGGTTAAACACCAGACACCAGAAAAATGCAACAACACCAGATTTTTAGCACTTTTCACAGCCCGCTAGTTACCCGAAACTCATCCGAGCCCTCGGGTCTCAAAACCAAAAAAACACACAACTCCCAAAACATCCTACGGACTTATTCAAGCTTTTAAATTACCAAACTATCATCAAAACAAGGAATTAAACCTTAGAACTCTTTGAATTTTCTTAAAACTTCATAAAGCTTAACTTTTCCAATTTTGATCTGAAACACGTCATTTCAAGTCCGTTTTACACAAAACTTCACAGATAAGTCACATAACATATAATAAACCTATTCCAGGCTCCAGAACTATAATACGTGCCCAGTAACACGGATTTCACATAATTATTCATTTTCAAAATCCTTTATTATTTTCAGAAAACAATTTTCTTTAAAAATGCATTTCTCGGGCTTGGGACCTCGGAATTCGATTCCGGTCATACTCCCAAGTCCCATATTTTCCTATGGACCCTCCAGGACCGTCAAATCAGGGGCCCGGGGCCGTTTACCAAAAATGTTGACTAACGTCAACTTTATTCATTTAATTATCATAAAATTCTATTTTCATCAAATTTCAACATATAGACTTCCCGGCTACACGCCCGGGCTGCGCATGCATATCGAGGTGAGATTAACGGAGGCTTTCGGGGCTTCGGAATACAGATTTATCTAGAATTACTTAGGATGACCCTTTGCGTCATCACAATCTCCACCTCTAAAACAAACGTTCGTCCTCGAATGGACGTAGAAAAGTACCTGAGTCTGTGAAAAGATGGGGATAATGACTCCTCATATCGGACTCGAACTCCCAGGTAGCGGCCTCGGCAGGCTGACCCCTCCACTGAACACAGACCGAATGATAACTCTTCGACCTTAATTAGCGAACCTGCCTATCTAATATAGCTACCGGCTCCTCCACATAAGTCAGATCCTTGTCCAACTGGACACCGCTGAAGTCAAGAACATGAGATGGATCTGCAATATACCTCTGGAGCATGGATACATGAAAAACTGGATGCACTGCTGATAAATGCGGTGGCAAGGAAAGTCTGTAGGCCAACCCTCCTACCATATCCAAGATCTCAAATGGACCAATATACCTAGGGCTCAACTTGCCTCCGTAATTGGCTTTACTTGGGAGTAGTTAGGTATTATGGCATGTGATGTATAGGCGTATCATGGGAGGGCAGTGGTGGTTTAGGCCACTACTTGAGGATGTGTGTACTCTACGGTTATGAGAATTCAATCGTGTGTGGTTATGCTTATCTTGGAATGAGTAAAGTAGAAAGTTTCTACATGACTAAGTGTTTACTCTAGTAGTGGTTCAGGAGCTGAGATGAAATTTTTGTACTCCTGCGTGTTGGCATGATTAAGTGCATCAAGTAGCATGGAATTCGTAAGGTGAGGATTCAAGATTTATGGTTCGGTGGACAAGGATGTCACGAGCTCGGATGAGCAGGAAAGCAATTTGAAAGTTTAGAGTTAGTTGGTGTTGCCTTCATCGTCACCTGAGATCGGTGTTCTGTGAAAGAGGCTTTGCGTCCTGATTAGGGATTCTTGGTTTGTGTTACATCGTTAGTTTGACCGATAGCATGGATGTGCAGACTTGCTACCTTGTGTGGAAGGTCATGGAAGCATATCTCACGGGAAGATTGTATAAGTGTGACATGTTGTCACTTAATTGATTGAAGATTCAGACCAAGTATAAAGGATGTGGTAGTATTTCTTATTTTGGAATTTATGCCTAGAGGGCGCTCGGTCCATTTGGTTGCGGAATGAGTAAGTTTGCTCCGGTTTTGATGGTTGTTATTGTACATTTCGGGAGAAAGGGGGGTTATTATGTACCCTCGAATGGCTATTAGCCTAGTGCGGGGCGATCAGAATCGGCTTGAGGTCTGTGGATGAACCTGAATATGACTATGGGCTAGATGTGGGCCAGGTGTGTTCAATTCTGGACAACGCTCCTCACGGAGGAATGTTAGAACATCGGATGTTGTTCTGTGGTCGGCTATTGTATGTAATATTATGTTGTGCCGTGCGTGTTGTGGAATGACCTGATAATTTCTTATGTGTTGAGGTTCTGCGTAGCGATGGTGTTATGTGAGCAGGATGGCTCTTGAGATTCAGATTATATATTGCACCTGAGTTGTGCTTGAGTGTTGTAGCATATGGCTCTATCTGTCTCCCCATGGTGGTATTAAGCACTTAGTGTGCTTCTGACCGATATTTGATATTTTGTGGAAATGAGCGATGTAGCTCGGCAAGTATCAGCTTATGTGGATTTTATGTGTGGATCGGGAGGCACGCCACCACGGTTAAGTTATTTGGATCGGGTGGCACGCCGCAACAGGCATGTTATTTGGATCGGGTTGCACGTCGCAACAGTGTGATGTTGAGTATGATTCCCTATATCTATTTTCTTATGTTTTGTTTCCTATTTTTTGAGGAAAGTTCATATATAATTGTGTGAGTTGAGTAGTTCCTTCCAGAGTTCGCTTTTCTTATGTGTCATGTTCGAGTTGTGGCCTATTGGCACGTTGTGGCATCATATGAGACTTTTGGTCATGTCTGGGGTGTTGTCACGACCCAATTCCACTTAGGACGTGATGGCGCCCAACGGCAGGGTCAGGCAAGCCAACATCTATCTACCCATGAAGATTTCTTGCGTGATTAAATGATAAAAACCCTTTTTGTGATTCTTTAAATAAGAAAATCCTTTAAACCAATCTCTAAGTGAAAACACAAGGCAATTTACAACCCAAAATAACGTAGAATCTGTTTATCTTTACCAAAATATCAAACAAATCCATAAACGTGCCAGAATCTAGTGTCACGAGTTAACAGGCGACTGAGATTATATAAAACCCTACTAATAAATACAATGATGTCTGATAGGGAAAAAGACAATAAGACAAAAGTATGTAGGTAACTCCACAGTGGAGCCAAGATCGCCAAGGAAAGCAGCTCACCGTGAAATCAGCAGAAGGAAACTCTCAACGATGGCCACCGGAATAGTTGCCGGACGTAGCTGGCTCAGACCCTGTACAGTTAAGTACAGAAGAGTAGCATGAGTACATAGATTTAAATATGTACCCAGTTAGTATCCCGTCTAAACTCGAAGAAGTAGTGATGAGGGGTAGACGTTTTACTCACTAGGTCAAAATACTAGTTCATGACAATAAAGTTTCAGGAACAATAAATATGGAAAGCAGGTAGACATGGAACAGTCAAATAAACAAGTAGGACCTCCTGTATCGTATCAACTACAACAGTATATGAACAAAATCACCAAATTCCTTCCGAGCCAGACAGATAAAAATTATGATTCATAAATAAAGCTCTCAGACAAGTAGATTGCAGATAATATGCCGAAGCGTACGGCCGAAGCGCCGCGATAAGTTAAATGTGCATTGCCGAGGGTCGAACGACCCGAACCATAGATGCATCTATTACTCAGCTCACGAATCGATCATGTGACGCGGTTGACATAACGTAAGGCTACCCCGCTCACGAATCATACCTGTGACTCGGGTGCTCATAATATACACAAATCTAACAAAACATCTTTTAAAGAAGGTAATTCCGGTATCACATTTGTAACATAATCTATAACTTGAGCTTGCAGGATATTCACCAACGTTTCCATAATGCCTCTGAGATGCTAACTCACCACAGTTACTTGCAAGGAAAGATAGACAAGACAAGTAAAAGCATGCTTGTGAATCCTAACACTACCCGACAGAGCATAGTAGTCACAACGCATGCACTCTTGTCACTTGGTACGTGCGTAGCCCCAACGAATAAGGACATTTAGTCAATACAATTACATACGGGGACAATTCCCTCTTACAAGGTTGGAAAGGAGACTCACCTCGTGTAGAACTCTACTACTCGGGTCAAGAAAGTGCCTGAAACTCCAAACTCGTCGCTCAAGGACTCGAAACTAGCCAAATATTAATTAAATATATCAATATATGCTCATTCTTGAAAAAATTCCCAAAATACACCCCCGACCCACACACTTGGATTCCGAAATTGTTTGAAGGAAACACTCACACATAACCTAAGGATCATTTATATGTAAATTCCCTAAGGTTTCAAGGTAGAAAAGTAGTGAAATTCCTAAGAATTCATCATCCCTAGATCTTAGCTCTAACCCATGATTTTACCTCTAATTTGATGTTAATCTGCCTAAAAAGTGATGTAATAAGCTAATATGAAATGGAACATCACTTACCTTTTAGTTGGTAACTGAAACCCCTCTTGAAAAGCTCTCAAAAATCGTCCAAGATGATGAAATGTGGAGGAAATGAGCCTAAGTCCCGTATTAATTGGGGGTCTGCCTTCAACTATTTTCGCACATGCGGTCCTGTACCTGCGGTCCCGAACCTGCGTCCATAATGTCGCACCTGCGATGAGGGCCAAGGAGGCCGGGGACCGCACCTACGAAGGGAGGATCGCACCTGCAAAGGCGCGCCTGCGGACAAACCTCGCACCTACGAGGTCGCGCCTGCGGTGGACGGTCCGCACCTGCGAAATGGGGTTGGGGGCTTCTAGGTCGCACCTGCGATGGTGCAACCGCAGGAGCGGGATCGCATCTGCGACCTGGGCGACCGCACTTGCAGTCACACCAGACCTGGTGCATCAGCAGTTGTTGCTGCTGGTTTTTGGCCCCGATCGGAGTCCGGGAGGCCCCAGGGCCCACCCGAGCCCCCGTGCAATTATACCAACAAGTCCCAAATCATATTACAAACTCACTCGATCCTTCGGAATGCCCTAAATACCACTAAAACTCTGAAGCACCCTCCAAAACCCCTAGAATCAAACTTAGGAATTCTTAAGTTTTAGAATTCGGTTTCAATGCGCCGAACCGACCTACGCTATCCGGAATTCCACCAAACTTTACAGGCAACGCATAATAATCATATTTGACATGTTCTGGGTTCCGGAACCATAGTACGGGCCCGGTAACACAGTTTTCTCATTAAATTTCATTTTCAAAATTCTTAATATTTTTCAGAAAACAATTTTCTTTAAAAATTTATTTCTCGGTCTTGGGTCCTCGGAATAGGATTCTGGGCATACGCCTTGTTCCCATATTTTCCTAGGGACCCTCCGGGACCGTCCAATCATGGGTCCGGGTCCGTTTACCAAAAATGTTGACCACAGTCAACTTTAAGTCAATTAATTATAGAAATTAAAGTTTTTCTTCAAGTTTTCACATTAAAGCTTCTCGGCTACATGCCCGGGCTGCACACGCATATCGAGGTGAGATTAATGGAGGCTTTCGGGGCCTCGGAATGCATATTTAGCTAAGTTAACACAGGATGACCGTATGGGTCATCACAATCTCCACCTCTTAAACAAACATTCATCCTCGAACGGATATAGAAGTGTACCTGAGTCTGAGAAAAGATTTGGATAACGGCTCCGCATGTCCTTCTCGGACTCCCAAGTCGCCTCCTCAACTGGCTGGCCCTGCCACTGAACTTTTACAGCTGAAATTCTCTTAGATATCAACTGGCGATCCTATCTGGCAATGATAGCAACTGGCTCCTCCTCGTAACCCAACCTCTCATCCAACTGAATGGTGCTGAAATCAACCACGTGAGAGAAGTCAGGGTGATATCTCCGGAGCATGGACACATGGAAGACCGGATGAACTCCGGATAAGTGGGGAGGCAAGGCAAGTTCATAAGCAACCTCCCCCACCCTCCGCAACACCTCAAAGGACCTATAACCCCCGGGCTCAGCTTGCCCTTCTTCCCAAACCTCATAATACCCTTCATTGGCGATACTTTCAGCAGAACCTTGTCTCCCTCCATAAATGATACGTCCCTCGCCCTCTGATCCGAGTACCTCTTCTGCCTGGACTGTGCTGTACGAAGTCTCTCCTGAATCAACTTCACCTTCTCTAAGGCATCTCTCACCAAGTCTGTACCATACAACTTAGCCTCGTCGGGCTCAAACCAACCAATGGGAGAACGACATCGCCGACCATACAAGGCCTCAAATGGAGCCATCTCAATGCTGGCCTGATAACTGTTATTATAAGAAAACTCGGCCAAGGGAAAGAACTTATCCCACTGGCCTCCGAAGACAACCATACATGCCCTGAGCATATCCTCTAATATCTGAACTGTACGCTCTGATTGACCGTCGGTCTGAGGGTGAAAAGTTGTGCTGAGATCTATCTAGTGCCCATCTCTCGGTGCAATGCTCTCCTTAAATGCGAGGTGAACTGAGGTCCTGGGTCTGATATAATGGACATCGGCACACCATGCAACCGGACTATCTCCCGGATATAGATCCGGGCTAACCTCTCGAACGAATAAGTAGTAGCCACAAGAATGAAATGCGCCGATTTGGTCAATCTATCCACAATGACCCATACCGCGTCAACCTTACGCAAAGTCTGAGATACCCAACCACGAAATCCATGGTGATGCGCTCCCATTTCCACTCTGGAATGGGCATCTGCTGTAGTAATCCCCCGGGTCTCTGGTGCTCATACTTCACCTGCTGACAATTAAGGCATCTAGCCACATACTCCACTATGTCTCTCTTCATCCGCCTCCACCAGTAATGCTGCATCAACTCACGATACATCTTCATTGCCCCCGGGTGGATAGAATAACGTGAATTGTGTGCCTCCTCAAGTATCCTCTGCCTCAAGCCATCAACGTTGGGGACACACAAGCGACCCTGGAGCCTCAAAACACCATCCTCGCCAATAGTAACCTCCTTAGCACTGCCCCGAACCACTGTATCCCGGAGCTGAGCCAAGCGTGAATCATCATACTGTCGAGCCTTAATCTCCCCTAATAAAGAAGACTGAGCAATCACATGTGCTAAAACTCGACTAGGCTCTGAAAGATCTAACCTCACCAAACGATTAGCCAAATACTGAATGTCCTAGGCTAGAGGTCTCTCCTCAGCTGCAAAGAAAGCCAAACTACCCATACTCTCCGCATTCCTACCCAAAGCATCCGCTACCACGTTTTCCTTGCCCGTGTGATAGAGGATATTGATATCATAGTCCTTCAATAACTCAAGCTACATGCGCTGCCTAAAATTGAGATCCCTCTGTTTAAACAAGTGCTGCAAACTCCGGTGGTCTGTATAAACCTCACAAGACACCCCATATAAGTAGTTCCTCCAAATCTTAAGAGCATGAACAATCGCCGCCAACTCTAGATCATGCACTGGGTAATTCTTCTCATGGATCTTCAGCTGGCGCGAAGCATAAGAAATAACTCTCCCCTCATGTATCAGCACACACCCAAATCCAACACGTGAGGCGTCGCAATACACTGTGTACATCCTCGAACCTGAGGGTAATACTAAGACCGGTGCTGTAGTCAAAGCTGTCTTGAGCCTCTGAAAGCTCGCCTCACACTCGTCATACCACTAAAATGGGACATTCTTCTAAGTCAATCTGGTCAGTGGGGATGCCATGGATGAAAATCCCTCCATAAATCGCCGGTAGTAGCCTGCCAAACCCAAGAAACTCCTGATCTCAGTAATTGAAGTATGACGTGGCCAACTCGGAACCGCCTCAAGTTTCTTAGGATCAACCTTAATACCCTCTCCGGATACAACATGCCCCAAGAATACCACGGAGTCCAACCAAAACTCACACTTGGAGAACTTAGCATATAGCTTCTGCTCTCGCAAGGTCGGGAGCACAACTCTCAAATGCTGCTCGTGCTCTCCCAGGCTACGTGAATAAATTAGAATGTCATCAATGAAGACGATGACAAAGGAATCAATATACGACCGGAACACCCTGTTCATCAAATCCATAAATGTTGTCGGGGCATTAGTTAAGCCAAAGGACATCACCAAGAACTCGTAGTGGCCATATCTCGTACGAAAAGCTGTCTTCGGGACGTCGGAAGCCCGAATCTTTAACTGGTGATACCCCGATCTCAAATCAATCTTAGAAAACACTCTGGCACCCTGCAACTAGTCAAATAGATCATCAATGCGCGGCAATGGATATTTGTTCTTGATGGTAACTTTGTTCAACTGGCGATAATCAATGCACATCCGCATGGGTCCATCTTTCTTCTTCATAAATAGCACCGGAGCACCCCACAGTGACACACTCGGCCTGATGAATCCCTTAGCTAACAACTCCTCAACATGATCCTTCAACTCCTTCAATTTCTTAGGATCCATGTGATACGGAGGAATGGAAATAGATTGCGTATCTAGTGCCAAGTCAATGCAAAAATCAATATCACGATCTGGAGGCATGCCTGGAAGGTCTGAAGGAAATACATTTTCAAACTCTCGAACCACGGGCACCGAATCCACTGCCGGAGACTCAGCGGTGGTGTCCCGCACATAAGCAAGATAAGCCAAGCAACCCTTCTCGACCATATGTTGAGCCTTCAGGAATTAAATAACTCTGGTGGATGTGCTGACTGTGGAACCCCTCCACTCTAGTCTGGGCAACTCAGGCATGGCCAAAGTAACCATCTTGGCGTGGAAATCCTAGATGGAATGATGAGGAGATAGTCAATCCATCCCTAGAATAATCTCAAAGTCAACCATGTCGAGCAATAGATGATCTGCTCTACTCTCGCGCCCACAAAATGATATCACACATGACCGGTAGACTCAGTCGACTATCACAGAATCACCCACGGGAGGGGATAAATATATAGGAGAAGCCAAAGACTCACGAGGAACACCTAAGAAGCAAGCAAATAAGGCTGACACATATTAGTAGGTAGATCCTGGATCAAATAATACAGATGCCTCTCTACCACATACTGAAATAATACTTGTGATCACAGCATCGGAGGCCACTACATCTTCTCGGGCCGGTATAGCATAGAATCTGGCTGGAGTGCCTGAAGACTGACCTCCGCGGGACTAAACCGGAGTTGACTAGGCTCCTCCTGCCTGGCCTCCACCTCTTGGATGACCTCTACCAACCTGCCCTTGACCTCTAGGTGGACGGGGCGCCTGTGCTGTATAAGTAGGCTGATAACTCTGCTGGATGACCTTACCCCTATGTCTGGGGAAAGGCCTCGCCATATGAACTGTATCCCCACACTCGTAACACCTCACTAATGACATGGCCTGCTTCCCTGAAGAAGAAGGACCCTGAATGGCTGGGGGACGATGAGAAGTCTCTAGCATGGCACTGAAGTAAGGACTGGGAGAACTCTGACAACCTGAATACCCACCGGAGGAACCCTGGATGGCTGGCGGGCGATAAGAACTCTTCAGTATGACACTGAAATATGGTCTAATTGGAACACCACGAGAATACGGTGGTGGAGCTGAATGTGGAGGCCTGCTGGGCTGACCTCTACGAAAATGACCCCCAACATTGGCTGGGGTACCTCTAAAGTCTCTAGAAAACCTAGCTCTCTTGTCGTTGTGGCTCTACTCTCTGGTCCTAGACTGGTAACCCTCAATCCCTCGAGCTATCTTGACCACAAGCTGGTAAGGAGTACCCATCTCTACCTCTCGGGCCATATTGGCCCTAATACCAGAATGTAACCCTGCTACGAACCTCTGCACCCTCTCAACATCAGTAGGAAGAATCATGAGGGCATGGCGTGTACCCTCGAATGGCTATTAGCCTAGTGCGGTGCGATCAGAATCGGCTTGAGGTCTGTGCATGAATCTGAATACGATTATGGGCTAGATGTGGGCCAGGTGTGTTCAATTCTGCACAACGCTCCTCAGAGAGGAATGTTAGAACATCAGATGTTGTTCTGTGGTCGGCTATTGTATGTAATATTATGTTGTGCTGTGCGAGTTGTGGAATGACCTGATAATTTCTTATGTGTTGAGGTTCCGCGTAGCGATGGTGTTATGTGAGCAGGATGGCTCTTGAGATTCAGATTATATATTGCACCTCAGTTGTGCTTGAGTTTTGTAGCATATGGCTCTATCTGTATTGCCATGATGGTATTAAGCACTTAGTGTGCTTGTGACCGATATTCGATATTTTGTGGAAATGAGCGATGTAGCTCGGCAAGTATCACCTTATGTGGATTTTATGTGTGGATCGGGTGGCATGCCACCACGGTTAGGTTATTTTGATCAGGTGGAACGCCGCAACGGGCATGTTATTTGGATCGGGTTGCACGTCGCAACAGTGTGATGTTGAGTACGATTCCCTATATCTATTTTCTTATGTTTTGCTTCCTATGTTTTTAGGAAAGTTCATATATAATTGTGTGAGTTGAGTAGTTCCTTCCAGAGTTCGCTTTTCTTATGTGTCATGTTCGAGTTGTGGCCTATTGGCACGTTGTGGCATTTGATACTTTTGGTCATGTCTGGGGTGTTATCACGACCCAATTCTGCTCAGGTCGTGATGGCGCCCAATGGCAGGGTCAGGGAAGCCAACATCTATCTACCCGTGAGATTTCTTGCGTGATTAAATGATAAAAACACTTTTTGTGATTCTTTAAATAAGAAAATCCTTTAAACCAATCTCTAAGTGAAAACACAAGGCAATTTACAACCCAAAATAACGTAGAATCTGTTTATCTTTACCTAAATATCAAAGAAATCCATAAACGTGCCAGAATCTAGTGTCACGAGTTAACAGGCGACTGAGATTATATAAAACCCTACTAATAAATACAATGTTATCTAATAGGGAAAAAGACAACAAGACAAAAGTATGTAGGGAACTCCACAGTGTTGCCAAGATCGCCAATGAATGCAGCTCACTGTGAAATAGGCAGAAGGAAACTCTCAACGATGGCCACTGGAATAGTGGCCGGACGTAGCTGGCTCAGACCCTGTACAGTTAAGTACAGAAGATTAGCATGAGTACATATATTTGAATATGTACCCAGTGAGTATCCCGTCTAAGCTCGAAGAAGTAGTGACGAGGGGTAGACGTTTTACTCACTAGGTCAAAATACTAGTTCATGACAATAATGTTTCAGGAACAATAAATATGAAAAGCAGGTAGACATGGAACAGTCAAATAAACAAGTAGGACCTCCTGTATCGTATCAACTACAACAGTATATGAACAAAATCACCAAATTCCTTCCGAGCCAGACAGATAAAAATGATGATTCATAAATAAAGCTCTCAGACAAGTAGATTGCATATAATATGCTAAAGTGTACGGCCGAAGCGTCGCGATAAGTTAAATGTGCATTGTCGAGGGTCGAACGGCCCGAACCATAGATGCATATATTACTCCGCTCACGAATCGATCATGTGACGCGGTTGACATAACGTAAGGCTACCCCGCTCACGAATCATACTTGTGACTCGGGTGCTCATAATATACACAAATCTAACGAAACATCTTTTAAAGAAGGAAATTCCATTATCACATTTGTAACATAATCTATAACTTGAGCTTGCAGGATATTCACCAAAGTTTCCATAATGCCTCTGAGATGCTAACTCACCACAGTTACTTGCAAGGAAAGACAGACAAGACAAGTAGAAGCATGCTTGTGAATCCTAACACTACCCGACAAAGCATAGTAGTCACTACGCACGGACTCTCGTCACTTGGTACGTGTGCAGCCCCGCCAATAAGGACATTTAGTCATTACAATTACATACGGGGACAATTCCCTCTTACAAGGTTGGAAAGGAGACTCACCTGGTGTAGAACTCTACTCTTCGGGTCAAGAAAGTGCCCGAAACTCCAAACTCGTCGCTCAAGGACTCGAAACTAGCCAAATATATATTTAAATATATCAATATACACTCAAAAATAGGAAATTACACCACTAATTAGGCTAATTCATCATTCTTGAAAAATTCCCAAAATACACCCCCGACCCACACGCTTGGATTCCGATTTTTTTTGAAGGAAACACTCACACATAACCTACGGATCATTTATATGTAAATTCCCTAAGGTTTCAAGGTAGAAAAGTAGTGAAATTCCTAGGAATTCATCAACCCTAGGTCTTAGCTCTAATCCATAATTTTATCTCTAATTTGATGTTAATCTGCCTAAAAAGTGATGTAATAAGCTAATATGAAATGGAAGATCACTTACCTTTTAGTTGGTAGATGAAACCCCTCTTGAAAAGCTCTCAAAAATAGTCCAAGATGATGAAATATGGAGGAAATGAGCCTAAGTCCCGTATTAATTAGGGGTCTGCCTTCAGCTATTTTCGCACCTGCGGTCCTGCACTTGCGGTCCCGCACCTGCGGCCATAAGGTTGCACCTGCGATGAGGGCCAAGGAGGCGGGGGACCGCACCTGCGAAGGGAGGATCACACCTGCGAAGGCGCGCCTGCGGAAAAACCTCGCACATGCGAGGTCGCGCCTGCGTTGGACGGTCCGCACCTGCAAAATGGGGCTGGGGGTTTCTGGGTCGCACCTGCGATGGTGCAACCCCAAGAGCGGGATCGCATCTGCGACCTGGGCGACCGCACCTGCAGTCACACCAGACTGGTGCATCAGCAGTTGTTGCTGCTGGTTTTTGGCCCCGATCGAGGTCCGGGAGGTCCCTTGGTCCACCCGAGCCCCCGTGCAGTTATACCAACAAGTCCCAAATCATATTACAAACTCACTCGATCCTTCGGAATGCTCTAAATACCGGTAAAACACTGAATCACCCTCCAAAACCCCTAGAATCAAACTTAGGAATTCTTAAGTTTTAGAATTCGGTTTCAATGCGCCGAACCGACCTACGCTATCCGGAATTCCACCAAACTTTACAGGCAACGTATAATAATCATATTTGACCTGTTTTGGGTTCCGGAACCATAATACGGGCCCGGTAACACGGTTTTCTCATTAAATGTATTTTCAAAATTCTTAATATTTTTCAGAAAACAAGTTTCTTTAAAACATTATTTCTCGGTCTTGGGACCTCGGAATTGGATTCCGGGCATACGCCCTGATCCCATATTTTTCTACGGACCCTCCGGGACCGTCCAATCATGGGTCTGGGTCCGTTTACCAAAAATGTTGACCAAAGTCAACATTAAGTCAATTAATTATAGAAATTCATGTTTTTCTCAAGTTTTCACAATAAAGCTTCCCGGCTACACGCCCGGGCTGCACACGCATATCGAGGTGAGATTAATGGAGGCTTTCGGGGCCTCGAAATGCATATTTAGCTAAGTTAACACAGGATGACCGTATGGGTCATCGCAATCTCCACCTCTTAAACAAACGTTCGTCCTCGAACGAATATAGAAGTGTACCTGAGTCTGAGAAAAGATTAGGATAACGGCTCCGCATGTCCTCCTCGGACTCCCAAGTCGCCTCCTCAACTGGCTGGCCCTGCCACTGAACTTTTACGACTGAAATTCTCTTAGATCTCAACTGGCGATCCTATCTGGCAATGATAGCAATTGGCTCCTCCTCGTAACCCAACCTCTCATCCAACTGAATGGTGCTGAAATCAACCACGTGAGAGAAGTCAAGGTGATATCTCCATAGCATGAGCACATGGAAGACCGGACGAACTCCGGATAAGTGGGGAGGCAAGTCAAGTTCATAGGCAACCTGACCCACCCTCCGCAACACCTCAAAAGGACCTATAAACCTTGGGCTCAGCTTGCCCTTCTTCCCAAACCTCATAATACCCTTCATTGGCGATACATTCAGCAGAACCTTGTCTCCCTCCATAAATGATACGTCCTTCGCCCTCTGATCCGCGTAGCTCTTCTGTCTAGACTGTGCTGTATGGGGTCTCTCGTGAATCAACTTCACCTTCTCTAAGGCATCTCTCACCAAGTCTGTACCATACAACTTAGCCTCGCCGGGCTAAAACCACCCAATGGGAGAACGACATCGCCGACCATAGAAGGCCTCAAATGGAGCCATCTCAATGATGGCCTGATAACTGTTATTATAAGCAAACTCGGCCAAGGGCAAGAACTGATCCCACTGGCCTCCGAAGTCAACCACACATGCCCTGAGCATATCTTCTAATATCTGAACTCTACGCTACGATTGACCGTCGGTCTGAGGGTGAAAAAATGTGCTGAGATCTATCTGAGTGCCCATCTCTCGGTGCATTGCTCTCTAGAAATGCGAGGTGAACTGAGGACCTCGGTCTGATATAATGGACATCGGCACACCATGCAACCGGACTATCTCCTGGATGTAGATCCGAGCTAACCTCTCAGACGAATAAGTAGTAGCCACAAGAATGAGATGCGCCGATTTGGTCAATCTATCCACAATGACCCATACCGCGTGAACCTTCCGCAAAGTCTGAGGTAACCCAACCACGAAATCCGTGGTGATGCGCTCCCATTTCCACTCTGGAATGGGCATCTGCTGTAGTAATCCCCCGGGTCTCTGGTGCTCATACTTCACCTGCTGGCAATTAAGGCACCTAGCCACATACTCCACTATGTCTCTCTTCATCCCCCTCCACCAGTAATGCTGCCTCAAGTCATGATACATCTTAATTGCCCCCGGGTGGATAGAATACCGCGAACTGTGTGCCTCCTCAAGTATCCTCTGCCTCAAGACATCAACATTGGGCAGACACAAGCGACCCTGGAGCCTCAAAACACTATCCTTGCCAATAGTAACCTCCTTAGCACCGCCCTGAACCACTATATCCCGGAGCTGAGCCAAGCGTGGATCATCATACTGTCGAGCCTTAATCTCCCCCAATAAAGAAGACTGAGCAATCACATGTGCTAAAACTCTACTAGGCTCTGAAAGATCTAACCTCACCAAACGATTAGCCAAAGACTGAATGTCCTAGGCTAGAGGTCTCTCCTCAGCTGCAATGAAAGCCAAACTACCCATACTCTCCGCATTCCTACTCAAAGCATCTGCTACCACGTTTTCCTTGCCCGGGTGATAGAGGATAGTGATATCATAGTCCTTCAATAACTCAAGTCACATGCGCTGCCTAAAATTGAGATCCCTCTGATTAAACAAGTGCTGCAAACTCCGGTGTCTGTATAAACCTCACAAGACACCCTATATAAGTAGTTCCTCCAAATCTTAAGAGCATGAACAATCACCGCCAACTCTAGATCGTGCACTGGGTAATTCTTCTCATGGATCTTCCGCTGGCGCGAACCATAAGCAATAACTCTCCCCTCCTGCATCATCACACACCCAATCAAACAGGTGAGGCGTCACAATACACTGTGTACATCCTCGAACCTGAGGGTAATACTAAGATCGGTGTTGTAGTCAAAGCTGTCTTGAGCCTCTAAAAGCTCACCTCACACTCGTCAGACCACTAAAATGGGACATTCTTCTGAGTCAATCTGGTCAGTGGGGATGCCATGGATGAAAAGCCCTCCACAAATGGCCGGTAGTAGCCTGCCAAACCCAAGAAACTCCTGATCTCAGTAATTGAAGTAGGACGTGGCCAACTCGGAACCGCCTCAAGTTTCTTAGGATCAACCTTAATACCCTCTCCGGATACAACATGCCCCAAGAATGCCACGGAGTCCAAGCAAAATTCACACTTGGAGAACTTAGCATATAGCTTCTGCTCTCGCGAGGTCTGGAGCACAACTCTCAAATGTTGCTCGTGCTCTCCCAGGATACGTGAATAAATCAGAATGTCATCAATGAAGACGATGACAAAGGAATCAATATACGACCGGAACACCCTGTTCATCAAATCCATAAATGTTGTCGGGGCATTAGTCAATCCAAAGGACATCACCATGAACTCGTAGTGGCCATATCTCGTACGAAAAGCTATCTTCGGGACGTCGGAAGCCCGAATATTTAACTAGTGATACACCGATCTCAAATCAATCTTAGAAAACACTCTGGCACCCTACAACTGGTCAAACAGATCAACAATGCGCGGCAATGGGTATTTGTTCTTGATGGTAACTTTGTTCAACTGGCGATAATCAATGCACATCTGCATGGGTCCATCTTTCTTCTTCACAAATAGCACTGGAGCACCCCACGATGACACACTCGGCCTGATGAATCCCTTAGCTAACAACTCCTCAACCTGATCCTTCAACTCCTTCAATTCCTTAGGAGCCATGCGATACGGAGGAATGGAAATAGGTTGCGTATCTGGTGCCAAGTCAATGCAAAAATAAATATCACGATCCGGAGGCATGCCTGGAAGGTCTGAAGGAAATACATCTGCAAACTCTCGAACCACGGGCACCGAATCCACAGTTGGAGACTCAACGGTGGTGTCCCGCACATAAGCAAGATACGCCAAGCAACCCTTCTCGATAATATGTCGAGCCTTCAGGAATGAAATAACTTTGGTGGATGTGCTGACTGTGGAACCCCTCCACTCTAGTCTGGGAAACTCGGGCATGGCCAAAGTAACCATCTTGGCGTGGCAATCCAAGAAGGAATGATGAGGAGATAGCCAATCAATCCCTAGAATAATCTCAAAGTCAACCATGTCGAGCAATAGAAGATCTGCTCTACTCTCGTGCCAACAAAATGATATCACACATGACCGGTAGACTCGGTCGACCATCACAGAATCACCCACGGGAGTGGATAAATATATAAGAGAAGCCAAATTCTCACGAGGAACACCCAGGAAGCAAGCAAATAAGGCTGACACATATGAGTAGGTAGATCCTGGATCAAATAATACAGATGCCTCTCTACCACATACTGAAATAATACCTGTGATCACAGCATCGGAGGCCACTGCATCTGCTCGGGCCGGTATAGCATAGAATCTGGCTGGAGTGCGTGAAGACTGACCTCCGCGGGACTGAACCGGAGCTGAATAGGCTCCTCTTGCCTATCCTCCACCTCTGGGATGACCTCTACCAACCTGCCCTCCACCTCTAGGTGGACGGGGCGCCTGTGCTGTATAAGTAGGCTGATAACTCTGCTGGATGGCCTTACCCCTAAGTCTGGGGCAAGGCCTCGCCATATGACCCATATCCCCATACTCGTAACACCTCACTGATGACATGGCCTGCTTCCCTGAAGAAGAAGGACCCTAATGGCTGGGGGATGATGAGAAGTCTCTGGCATGGCACCGAAGTAAGGAATGGGAGAACTCTGACAACTTGAATACCCACCGGAGGAACCCTGGATGGCTGGTGGGCGATAAGAACTCTCCGGTATGGCACTGAAGTATGGTCTCACTGGAACACCACGAGAAGACGGTGGTGAAGCTGAATGTAGAGTCCTGCTGGGCTGACCTCTACCAAAATGATCCCCAACCCTGGCTGGGGTACCTCTAAATTCTCTAGAAAACCTAGCTCTCTTGTCCTGCTGGCTCTGATCTCTGCTCCTAGGTGGAGCACAGGACGCGAGGGGTAGAGGCTAGGTTGCAGCAGGTAGACCCAGGGATGTTCAGATTGGACGGGCTCAGCCCCGGTGTTATTCTTTTTCTGCTCGTCCTGATGCTGAGGCTTCTGATGCAGTTATTAGAGGTACGGTTTCAGTTTGCAGCCGAGAGGCTTCGGTATTATTTGATCCGGGTTCTACATTCCCCTATGTGTCTTCATATTTTGCCCCTTATTTGAGTATGCCTTGTGATTCTTTGAGTACTGTTGTACATGTGTCTACACCGGTGGGTGATTCTATTGTGGTAGATCGAGTCTACCGTGCTTGCGTTGTAGCTATTGGTGGTCTGGAGACTCAGGTTGATCTTTTGCTTCTTGATATGGTTGACTTTGATGTTATATTGGGGATGGACTGATTATCCCCCTATTATGCTATCTTGGACTGTCATGCCAAGACAGTGACCTTAGCCTTTCCAGGAGTACCTCATTTAGAGTGGAGAGGGACTCCTAGTCATTCTTCTGGTAGGGTTATTTCTTATATGAAGGCTCGGTGCATGGTCGAGAAGGGTTGTTTGGCCTATTTTGTCTTGTGTTCGTGATTCTAGTGCTGAGGTTCCTTCTATAGAGTCTGTGCCCGTGGTTCGTGAGTTTCCAAAGGTATTCCCTGCTGACCTGCCGGGTATGCCACCCGACAGGGNGAGTTTAAGGAATTAAAGCAACAATTACAGGATTTGTATGATAAAGGCTTCATTAGGCCTAGTGTTTCTCCTTAGGGTGCTCCAGTATTGTTCGTGAAGAAGAAAGACGGCTCAATGAGGATGTGTATTGACTACCGGCAGTTGAATAAGGTTACTATCAAGAACAAGTATCCTTTGCCGAGGATTGATGACTTATTTGATCAACTTCAGGGTGCTACGGTATTCTCTAAGATAGACTTGAGATCTGATTACCATCAGTTGAGGATCAGGGCATCTGATGTGCCTAAGATGGCTTTTCGCACTCGTTATGGGCATTATGAGTTTCTGGTCATGTCGTTTGGGTTGACTAATGCCCCCGCTGCTTTTATGGAGTTGATTAACCGGGTATTCAGGCCTTATTTGGACTCGTTCGATATTGTTTTCATTGATGATATTTTGATATACTCTCGCAGCCGAGAGGAGCACGAGCAGCACCTTAGAGTTGTTCTCCAAACTCTGAGAAATCGGCAGTTGTATTCAAAGTTTTCTAAGTGTGAGTTCTGGTTGAGTTCTGTGGCATTCTTGGGCAGCGTTGTATCCGAAGAGGTCATTCAGGTGGATCCAAAGAAAGTTTCAGCAGTTAGAGATTGGCCTAGGCCCACTTCAGCCACAGAGATCTGGAGTTTCTTGGGCCTAGTAGGCTATTATCGTCGATTCGTGGAGGGGTTTTCATCTATAGTATCCCCTATGACCAAGTTGACGCAGAAGAGTGTTCAGTTCAGATGGTCCGAGGAGTGTGAAACAAGCTTTCAGAAGCTCAAGACAACATTGACTACAGCACCAGTGTTGGTATTGCCCACAGGTTCAGGTTCTTATACCGTGTGTTGTGATGCTTTGCGGGTTGGGATTGGTGCAGTGTTGATGCAGGATGGGAAGGTTATAGCCTATGCTTCTC
>MDKH01071425.1:0-15325 GCA_005239495.1 Nicotiana undulata
GACTTTGGATCGCAGGTGCGGACTCGCACCTGCGGGAAATTGGCCGCACTTGCGATGGCCTGGCCCTGGGGAATGCTCGCGCCTGCGGATCCTGGTCCGCTCCTGCAGAGCCGCTCTTGCGGAATAAAGGCCGCTCCTGCGGAAGGAGTCACGCCTGTGATTGGTTTTTCGCTGGTGCGAGCCTCGCGCCTGCGACTCATGGACCGCAGGTGCGGTCACACCAAAACATTCCCACCAGCTGTTCAACTGCTGGTTTTTGACCCCGATCGGGGTCCGGGGGACCCCTGGGCCCACCCGAGCCCTCGACAAATTATACCAACAAGTCCCAAATCACATGACGGACTTGCTTGAGCTCCCAGAACACTAAAAAAATCATCCAAACTATAAATCACTCTCCAAAACCCCTTAGTTTCAAACTTAGAATTTCAAGAAAATTCAAATGGCTCACCAATACGTTGAACGAGTCTATACTGCTCGGAATGACCCCAAATTTTGCGGACAAGTCATAAATGACTATACGGAACTATTGCCAGTTCCGCAATTCCATTCGGACCATGATATCATGAGGTCCAATTCCAGGCTGTATTCTAAATCACATGAAATCCTGAATTCCAATTCAGGTGCTGAAATACTCCCAAGTCATCAGAAACGCGAGGCGAACACACTCCCAAGGACGAAATCATCATCCGGAGCTGCTGGAGCTTTCAGAACTCGATTCCGAGGTCGTTTGCTCAAATGCTGCTCGGAACCAAAATTAGCCAAATAGGCTAGCCTTCAGGAACCCAGTGTTCCTGAACTGGCCAAAACACTTTTGAATCTCGAACTACCTGCCCACACACGTCATAAGGCACGAGTAGCCGCTGTGGAAAGAGTCATTCACGGGAACGGAGTCCCAATACACAAAACGACCGGCTGGGTCGTTACAATTTATTTGTAATAATTACACATGTACTATATTGGGATTCCCCCCTCCTATATAAAGGAGACCCTTGTCATTTTTGGCACGCATGAATATTCAATACAACAAGAACATTCTCTGCTTTCTTTTCGAAATGTGCTCAACAATTGTTCCTCGGTTTTATTACCTTCAATTTATTGTGTTCATTAATTGTTCTTCATTTATTGCTCATTATTTACGATTAAAGGCTATTTCGAGGCCCCGATACCGTTACTACCTTCATCGATCGGTCACCATTAAGCCTTATTATTCGACCTCGAGTCTCAATTTCAGTGAACTCGAGACCTGGCCTAACAACAACTTGGTTTGCATATTACTACTTTCCTTTGTTATTATCTTACTTTCCTTGTTCACATTTAGCATTTATTGCCTAAACAACTAGTATTAAAATATATCATATATTTTTAGAACCACAAAATCAAATATAATTGTCATTACCGTTTTCAAGGTAAACAATGGGTTTGAGAAGAATGATGATTTAGCATGCCTGAAGAAGTCCTACATACCCTTCGACTTCCTCTACGAACGATATGGACACAACAAATACTATTGTATTTTTCATGATGGGTTCTCCATCACTTCCCTCGGTTGGACTCATCGTCGGATTTTCGTGTTCATCGTTTATTTTCTGGGCATGATAGTATTTCCAATCCAAGGAGACATGATTCACACATGGTTGGCTATGGTAACCAAAGCTTTAATGGAAGGGATTGAGGGACAAACATACACTATTATCCCAATGATTGTAGCAGAAATGTATCGAGCTCTTGACCATTGCAAAAGGGATTTAGACATTTTGAGGGTTGCAACTTGCTGCTACAGATTTGGTTGTTGGAGCATCTTCAAAGAGGACAATATCGTCAAGAATTTCCACGGTGGCCATGGAATGACCACATAGCTTTCCATCATCCGAAATGAATGACCGTCATGCCAGATAAGTTTGCACAATCAGAGAATGCTATAGATTGGGTACACTTTTTCAGCAATCTGAACAAAGACAAGGTCCATTGGATGTTCGAGTGGTTCCCTACTAGCGAATTCATCATCAGATGCAGGGATGTTCTGCATTTGGTGTTGATTGGGTTAAGGGGCATATACCTCTATGTTCCTAACAGGGTCATGAGACAAGCTGGTAGAAAACAAGTCATACCGCGAGTCTCCAAAATGAGTCATTACAAAGCAGATTTTCAAGACGATGCAATTCCATATAAATGTGAGGCTCAACACATGTGGCATTTGAAGATTATTGTGGAAAATGATACCGTTAAGCCAGATTGATACCACGTAGGACATGTGTACTTCTACCTATCATGGTTGGATGATAACGTAGCAGGAATAGTCGAGCTAGGGGTCGGTCGTGGAAACAGGGTCATAAATAAAGCTGCTGAAGCACAAGTGAAGTATACGAGATTACACAAAAGAGTCCTTGAGTCCGAGGTCAGGCATTTGGAACAACACAAGACATACATGGAGTCAATTAACGAGTGGAGGGAAATGGCTACGAAGTCGACGGAAAGGTTGGAATATCTGGAGCAGGGCGTAATGGAACTGGAAGGGAAGATGAGGAAAAGAGTAATAGACTGTTAGAATGAAGAGGGAAACAAAGGCGAACACCTAGCAAGGGCGTATCTACTGCTAGACATGCGTGACCTGGGGAATCTAATTTATGGAGCCAGGAAGGACAAACATGGAGAAGGCCCCTCTGGGACCAAGTAGATTAGGATTATTTTCTTTTCTAGAGTCGTTTTGGTATTCAAATGTAATAAGGCAAATGCCATTAGGGATTCATTTATTTATTGTCATTTTTAAAGGCTCGTCTTATTTTCTACATTAATGAAATAAGGCAGGTATCAACATTAAATTTCTCCAAATCTACGTGTCGCTAGGCCTACCTCGGGCACAACGAGGTTCCCAAATCAGGACGCGAATTTATATTTCCGCAATACGTGTTTAAATACTGCAAAGATCCTTTCAAAACCCCTTACTAACTTGTTTACCTTTTGTTGTTTTTCCTTTATTTTGGTTATTCCCATCCCCAAGGTTGGTTCGCACATACTGCATCATCAACATACCATACCAGATCTAGAGGCCCTCCACTTCCTCCTCCTCTAAGTGATCCGAAAAGTAAGGGGAAAGCTAAGATGTATGATATGAGTGGTGTGAGGAAAGACAACGCTACACATGCAGAGAATGTTGAGACTTTCGATGGTCGGAGCACTCTGGCGCAGAATGATTTGGTCCTACGATTGGAGCAGAAGATACTAGCATTGCAATGTGAACTTGAGCAGGTCCGCAACTTGGAAAACCTCTCCCTCACCCTAAACGTCCCAGATATTAACCAGAAAAATGCCTAGAACCCAGTACCTCCTCAAAACACACCAAACCAACGTCCACATAATACTTTCGTACCCCATAAATACGCAACACGTCCCCAAAATCCTAATCTTCCACCAGTACCAACACCTCCTCAACACCAACATCTTCCGACCCATTACATGCAAACCACTACTTACCATACTCCTCAAAATACCCCACAACCTATTCCTGATACGCAAAATTAAACGAATGACGACCACTACACTCAAATCCCCGGTATCCACCAAAACAACCCCAACCGACCTCATAAACACCAGAATTCGCCGAGAAGGACCTACTCATCAAGAATATGGGGGAAGAGCTCAAGAAGCTCACAAGCCGAGTCCAGGGTGTCGAAAGAGGCATAGGAATTGAAGGTTTGAATTATGAAGATCTATGTATTTAGCCAGATGTAGAATTGTCGTAAGGTTACAAACCTCATACGTTGGAGAAGTTTGATGGAAAAGGTGACCCCAAGGTACATTTGAGGACACTGTGACAAGCTCGTGGTAGTTCGAAAGATGAAAGGATCCGCATGAAGTTGTTCATGATAAGTCTCACTAGAGATGCCTTTGCTTGGCACATCAGTCAAAATCCTAAGAAGTGGGTTAATTAGGTAAGCATGGCATCAGACTTCATGGGACAATTTTGGTTTAATACGGAGAAGGCACCAGACGTTTTCTATATACAGAACCTCAAGAAGAAACCAACATAAACTTTCCGCGAGTATGCTACTCGATGGAGGTCAGAAGCTGCAAAGGTTAGGCTGGCAGTGGAAGAAGAATAGATGAACAAATTCTTCGATAGGGCCCAAGATCTCCATGGCCCTCATATAGGTGGACCTAGCATTCTTTAGACCGAATGGCATCATCTTGTAGTAGTATACTCCCCACGGTGTAATGAAGGCTGTTTTATTGGCGTCCTCTTCGTCCATCTAGATCTGATGGTAACCTATGAAGAAATATACAAAGGACTAGAGTTCATGCTTGGCACAATTGTCGATTAAAATGTGTACATTCGGCAGCAGGAAATCATCCTTTGGGCTGGCTCTGTTGAGATCCAGATAATCAACACAGACTCCGAACAGCTGCTGCAGCCCAAACCACGATGCTGGCTACCGGTACCTGGATCTGCACATGGGGAAAACATGCGCAGAAGGGCGTGAGTACTCCACATTCGGTACTCAGTAAGTGCCAAGCCTAACCCCAGTCAAGTAGTGACGGGGTCAGGTTGAGGCTCTACTGAGTTTGCAAAGAAAACAGTTATAATTTAACAGTTGCAAATAAATAGCAATAATTGACGGAAATGTAAAGTAAGGCTAAAAAGAATGAAGTAAGGTAACTCCCAACTCAGCACAACATATAACTCAACAGATAATCGTGCAATGCAATACAGGGGGAAGGCTCCCGGTTCTCGGCCCGTAGTCCCAATGTAAATATGCAATACAGTACAGGGGGAAAGCTCCCGAATCTCGGTGCGTAGTCCCAATTTAAATATGCTATGCAGTACAGGGGGGAAAGCTCCCGGATCTATGTCTGTAGTCCCAATTTAAATATGCAATGCAGTACAGGGGGAAAGCTCCCGGATCTCGATCTGTAGTCCCAATTTAAATATGCAATGCAAGATAAGTACCAGATGCAGCAAAATTTAATATTTTTGGAAAAATAGTAGGCATATATAGAGTAAAGTACTTCATCAAGGTTCAAATAGTAGTTATGAGTGAAAAATCAGGTAAAATCAATAGACATGTTTAAAACTTAAGTTGCTCTTTAGTTTAAACCAATAACAGTAATAATGTGAATGAAAAATGAGGTATGCCATGGAAAGAACGAAGGAGATCCAGTAAAATAACCCATGCACACAGCGTCACCTCACGTACATGGGGTTTTATAAAAAAATAAGTTTAAAATGCTTAGGGGGAAGTCCCCAACACAGAGTTAGGTAAGCCACTTACCTTGACTGCGTAAATCAACTCTGTACCACACTTTTTCCACGATTATCCAAGTCCGGGTGGCCCAAATCTATCCAATTCGATTGCATAACGTAAATATCATTTCAAGAAGTCAAAATAACAAATTAATTCGAAGCTAATACGCGAAATTAGGAATATTGACCAAAACGCCCCTCGGGCCCACATCTCGGAATCGGGTAAAAGTCATATTTTCCGGACACCCATTCACTCAAGAACTCACTCGAGCAAGAGTCATCGAAATTCGATGTAAAAAACCCCTTAAATTATCAGAATTTCGGTTGGGGAAGTTTCATCAAGTTCCCATGGTTTTTCCCCCGTTTTTTAATTAAACTAAAGAAAACAACGGGGATTAATGGTCTAACAATGAATTAGGATTAGGAAACGTTACCTATGATCCTTCTCTTCAAAACCAACTGAAAATCGCCAATTCTCGAGCTCCCAAACGATTTTAGACTTATGAAATTCAACCTTCGGATTTTTGGAATAAACACACAGGGATATCGCACCTGCGGTCCCTTTCACCGCACCTGCGGAAATTACATCGCAGGTGCGGAAATCATTTAAAGTCACCTTGTGGCGCACCTGTGGTCCCATGCCTGCGGAACCCAGGTCGCACTTGCGACCTCAGGCCACCCCACTCCACAACCGCACTTGCGACCAGGCCGACCGCACCTGCGTGTCCGCACCTACGGAAAAACCATCGCAGGTGCGAGACACCAGAAACAGGTCTGGTTCAGCAGTCCTAAAGGCTCTAAATGCACCCGTTGAGCATCCGAAATGACCCCGAGGCCCCCGGGACCTCAGCCAAACTTATCAAAAAAATCCAAATACCTTATTCGAACTTTTTCGAGCCTTAGAAACACGACCCATAACATCAAAATCATCAAATATGCATAGATTCAAGCCTATGAACTTAGGAATTTTCAAGAATTCACATTTGACGCCGAAACACGTCTAAACTTGCCCGAATGACCTCAAGTTTTGCACACAGGTCATAAATGACATTACGGACCTGATGGCGCTTGCAAAATTCCATTCTGAGTCCGATATCAAAATCTCACCTATCGGCCAAAATCGCCGAAATTCTAACCTTCGCCAATTCAAGCTTAAATCTACATCCGACCTCGTAAGAACAATCCGAACACGCTCCCAACCTCGAAATCACTCAACGGATCTAACGGAGTCGACATATTTCCATTCCGAATCCGTCTTCATGCAGCTCTAGCTATAGACCAATTCCTAAGGTTTAAATTTACCTTAGAGGACTATGTGTCCAAAATCACTCCAAATTCCATCACTCAACGCTCCATCACGTTCCATTAATATAATAAGACATGGGAGAAGCAGTTATTAGGGGATCGGGGTGCTAACTCTCAAAACGACCGACCGGTCGTTACATTCTCCCCCTCTTAAGAAAATCGTTCGTCCTCGAACGAGTATAGAACCATACCTGAAGCTGTGAAAAGATGGGGGTACTGACTCCGCATGCCATGCTCGGTCTCCCAAGTCGCCTCCTCAAATGGAACTGATGCGGTTACCTCAACCTTAATCGGCGGCTGTACTTTCACTTTAATAGGATTGAGCGTTACTACAAGTGTCTTGGGATCGTCACCATCTCGGATAAAACCAATTGATCCCAATGGATCCCAGTCTACATCAGTTTCTATCACATGGACCCCTTCACCGCTATGATCTGGGTGGGGATTGCTGCGGACATTGGGTGCAGCTTCCTTCGCCTGTATGACCTTATTATCGATCAATTTCTGGATCATGTCTTTCAATGTGTGGCACTCGTAAATAGTGTGTCCCTTCATACCGGATTGGTATGCACATGTTTTGTTGGGGTTGACCCATTGAGATGAATTCTCCATGGCCAGCAGGAATAGGGGTGACATAACCAGCAACTTTCAACCTTTTGTACAACTGGTCAATGGGTTCAGCAATGGCGATGTACTGTCCGGGCGGTTTGCGGTCAAAATTAGGCTTGGGGTTTTGGTAGTTTGGATGGGTTTGAGGTGACTGATAGTAGGATGATTGGGAATTATAGTTATGGTAGGTAGTAGCAGGTTTGGAGTATGCGGGGGTGAATGTTGGTATGTGGGTGGAGGTGTTTGGTATACGAAGGGGGTTTTCAGACTTTGGGCAACCATTAATGTTCCCACTTCTTTCTTCTTCGATATGCCACCTGATTGTAGTGCTTTGTTCGTGGCCTATAGTGCCTCGAAATTTGTCACCATTCCGCTTTGAATACCCTCCTCGATCCTTTCTCTGAGTTTGATGATATCGGAGAACTTATGATTCTCAATAAGCATTAGTGTTTCATAATACTGTGGATCCTGTGCCCTAAAAAAGAACTTCTTCATCTGTTCCTCATCTAACGACGACCTGACCTTTCGCTGCTTCTGACCTCCACCAAGTAGCATACTCGCAGAAAGTCTCAGTTGGATTCTTCTTTAGGTTCTGAATATAGAAGACATCCGGTGCATTCTCTGTATTGAATCTGAACATGTCCATGAAATCTGACGCCATGCTCACCCAATTAGCCCACTTCTTGGGATTCTGGCTTAAGTACCAAAACAAAGCATCTCCAGTAAGGCTCCTCATGAACAGCTTCATGCGAATCCTTTCGTCTTTTCGACCCCTACGAGCTTTTCACAATAAGTTCTCAGATGAACATTGGGATCACCCGTTCCATCAAATATTTCGAACTTGGGAGGTTTGTAACCCTACGACCGTTCCACATCTGGCTGTATGCACAAATCCTTGTAATTCAGACCTTCTATCCCTTTACCTCCTTCAACACCCAGAACTCGACTCGTCAACTTCTTGAGATCCTCAACCATGTTCTTGATGATTAGGTCATTCTCGGCGGATTCTGGTGTATAGGAGATTGGTTGAGTTGAGTGAGGTAGGAATTCCACGTATATGGGGTTGTTCTGGTGAATGCTAGGAGTTTGGGTATAATGATGATCATTAGTTGAGTTTTGGGGTTTAGGAATAATTTGTGGGGTATTCTGAGGAGTGTGAAAGGTGGTTTGCGGGTATTGAGTAGCGATATGCTGATTTTGAGGAGGGGTTGTATACTAGTGAGGTGCGGGAGGATTCTACGGGCGTTTGTTGGGTGGTGGTACAGGGTTCTGGGTATTTGGGTGATTGACATATGGGATGTTCAATGTGAGGAAGAGATTTGCCGAGCTACGGACTTGCTCAAGCTTACCCTGAAGTTCAAGTATTTTCTACTCAAGTCGCGAAACCACATCATTTGGGGCCTGAGTACCCCGACCATCGGAAGTTTCTACATTCTCGACATGTGCACTGTTGTCATTTTTAATGCCGTGCATATCGTCAATTTTTTATTTTCCTTTGCCTTTTGGTAGACTTGGAAGAGGAGAAAGCGGAGGGCCCTTGGATCTGGTATGGTAAGTTGATGATGCCAGTATGCGCAAACCAACCTTAGGGAATGGGAAAAATCAAAAGAAGGAAACAAAGGTAGCCAAGTCAGTAAGAGTTCTGAAAAAAGTATTTGCAGTATTTAAACACATATTGAGGGAATGTAAATTCGCATCCTATTTTGGGAGGCTCGTTGTGCCCGAGGTAGGCCTAGTGAAAAGTTGATTTGGAGAATTTTAGTGCCAATAATTTCCTCATTTCATTAATGTAAAAATAGATGAATCTAAAACGACACTAAGATAAGATAAGTCACTAATGGAACTTGGCCTTATTACATTTGATAAAGAAAATAAATCTACTCTACTTGGTCCCAGAAGGACCTTCCCCAGACTTGATCTTCCTGGCTCTATCGATCAGGTTTCGCAGTTCGCGCATGCCTTACAGAAGGTATACTTTGCTAGATGTCCTCATTCGCTTCCCTCGTCATTCTGGCAGTCGGCGACTCTCTTCCTTGTCTTCTCCTCCAGCTCCATCAGACCCTGTTCCATCTACTCCAGCCTTTCATTAGACTTGATAGCTAAATCCATCCATTCCATCCATTACTCCGCGATATTAAGGAATATTTGGCAAAATGAGAATACCCTAGAGTTTGCAAACCATAAACAGAAACGCACACTTCGGAGGTTGTCCAACCATTTCTTCCGTAGCGGAGGCATCCTGTATAGAAGAACTCCTAATCTAGGACTGTTACGACGTGTTGACGCCAAAGAGGCTTCCAAATTGCTTGAAAAAATACATGCCAAAACCTGCGGCCCACATATGGACAGTTTCATCCTAGCAAAGAAGATACTCAGGGCCGGACATTTTTTGATGACTATGGAAAAAGACTACATCAGGTATGTCCAGAAATGGCACCAGTGCCAGATACATACAGATATGATATAGGTGCCACCAATCGAGCTCAACACAACAAATGCACCTTGACCTTTTTCTAGGGGATGGATGTCATCAGTCCAATCGAACCCACTACTTCGAACATGAACATGTTCATTTTAGTGGCCATAGATTACTTCACAAAATGGGTTGAAGCTGCGTCCTACAAGGCTGTAACCAAGAAAGTCGTCGTAGATTTTGTGAGGGATCGTATTGTTTGTCAATTCAGGGTTCCATAATCCATCATCACTGACAATGTCGCCAATCTCAACAGTGATTTGGTTAAAGCTATGTGTGAAACTTTCAAGATCAAGCACAAGAATTCCACAACATATATGCCTCAAATGAACGAAGTTGTGGAGGCCGCCAACAAGAACATCAAGAGGATACTAAGGAAGATGGTAGATAATTACAAGAAATGGCATGAGAAGTACCATTTTCATTATTGGGATACCGTACCACAGTCCGCATGTCAACTGGAGCAACTCCTTACCTATTGGTTTACGGTACTGAAGTCGTCATCCTCACCGAGGTAGAAATTCCTACCTTGAGAATTATACAAGAAGCCGAACTCACTGATGCAGAATGGATAAGGAGCCGCTATAAGAAATTATCCCTCATAGATGGAAAAGAATGAATGCAGTGTGTCTTGGTTAGCTTTGACAAAACAGGATGTCCAGAGCCTTCAACAAAAGGGTCAAACCTAGACAGCTTACACTTGGGCAGCTGGTGCTAAAACAGATCTTTCCACATAAAGATGAAGCCAAAGGGAAATTCTCACCCAACTGGAAAGGCCCATATATGGTTCACAGGGTACTAATCGGAGGAGCACTCATACTCGCATAGATGGACGAAGAAATTTGGCCAAAGCCCATCAACTCTGATGCAGTCAAAAGATACTATGTGTAAATTATTTGTATTTATTTATATGATGTAATTGAACTACGCTTGACCTAATTCCCGTTTAAGAGAGGATGCGTAGGAAGCCCTGTGGGATCGTCACAATTCAATAAAATTTCAATTTTCCCCACAATCAGAAACTGGGGCAGAATTTTGAGGAGGACCCTCAAAATTCCGAAGCATGTTCAGCCAACATCACCGCATGCAAGACTGTGAAATGTTTGTTTAGATAATTGGGGCAGAATTTTGAGGAGGACCCTCAAAATTCCGAAGCATGTTCAGCCAACATCACCGCATGCAAGACTGTGAAATGTTTGTTTAGATAATTGGGGCAGAATTTTGAGAAGGACCCTCAAAATTCTATGGCAAGGAGGTTGCAATGTCTCTGAAAACGTCACAGTCACTGGCTCATCTAATTGATTTATTAATTCGCATATTACTATGTTTTGAAAACCAAATGCACATACTTTTAAAAAATTGTATTTTTAGCCAAATGCTACGAATTTTGACTTAAATAGGATCCTCGGGCAAAATGGAGCAAATGCAAGCAGACAAAGGCACAAACCAACCTCCCCCGCAAAACTCACAATTTTTCTTTGGATGCAGGAATAGGTCATAACCACAACTATCGTCATAACGACAAAATCGCCAGACATAAATATATCTACACCTAAGAATACTTCGCTCTTACTTACTTCTCGTCCATTTGCATGAGGCTAATTATTGCCTCCCCTCTACGCGAGGCTAAGCCCCGCATTCTGATACGCTCAAATTACACCTTAATAAATAGTGTAAAGAAGTCGATGTCAAATATAATAACCCAACTAGGTTGGGGTCGAATCCCACAGGGAATAGGCGTGAAAAGATTACTTGAATAGTGTGAAGCTTAACTAAAATCGTGATTCTATTCCGTTAGCTTAAAAAGAGTGTTGTAATGGAGTGAAGTAAAGACGAATATAATTTTGTAAGATTGTAATTAATTTGATTAATTAAACCAAGGTTGCGTCCCCTTTAATGAAATGTAATGCTATTGGTGTTAATATGATATATTTCTAATGGAAGGTCCTTTGATATGCAATTGAACTCTAAATGACTACCCAATATATTCCAATAGTTGGGTAGTATTTATTCTTTATGATTTTTCCAAATGTAAAAGAGTTGCGATTAAGAACAATCAATTTATGCCAAATAAAACCCACTTATTCCTAAGCGATTTTATTAAAGAAGGTTTAAATCCTTGAGATTTTGATATTCACTTCTGCCAAACCCTAACCCACTTTTCCAAGTAAAGAAAGAGTAAAATGACACTTGTTAATGTTTGCAACCACCAACAATAAATAAACAATGAGAAATTAATAAATATCAACCAACCATTACATATATATTTAATGGTAAACACCCAAAAATATTATACCCAATTAGGGTCCACAACCTTAGTATTTAAAACTAGCCACTCATAATAAAATACAAAAAGATAATAATATTCAATGTCATAATGCTTACAAAAGTGCAAGAATCTTCCTTCTAAATCTTCCAAAAGATAGAATATCCAATGCCTTCTGTTGTAGCTTTTTTTCACACAAGATGACCTACAAAAACCCTAATAAATCTATTTATAGTGCGCTAAAAGTCGGAGCCAATTTTGGACAAGATTGCCCCTGCAGATAGCATATGCGACAGCATATCTGTCACAAAACAGGTATGCCGTCCGCATATTCTTACATTCCATCGCATATCTTCAGGTCCCAGTTCCAGGCGTCCATCGCAGAGTAGTTATGCGGTTCGCATTTTTGATATGCGATCGCATTTTTCCATCGCAAACCTTTGATAGTTGTCTCTACTGGAATTCTGATGTCTATTGTGCGGCTCGCAAACGTGTTATGCGATCGCATAATTGACTGCATAATCTTAACTTGTTTTTTCCATCTGGACTGCTTCAATCTGTGGTTCCCCCATGCATTATGTGGTCCGCATGTGAGTTATGCGGTCCGCATAGTAGTTATGCGGCCGCATTCTTGCCTTCTTTCTGCACTTTTGTGGATTTTTGACTTCTTTTCCGTGTTTTTGGGTTCTCAAGCCTCATGTACTGCAAAACATCAAAACTTCATAAGAATTAACGAACAAATGCATTAAAACGAGCTAAAATCTAAGTATTTGGTATTAAATGTGCCAAAATTCTACGGCACATCACCTCCCTATTTGCATAAGGCTAAGCATTGCCTTCTCCCTGCATGAGGCTAAGCCCTGCCTCCTTATTTGCGTAAGGCTAAGCATTGCCTTCTCCTTGCATGAGGCTAAGCCATGTCTCCTTATTTGCATAAGGCTAAGCATTTCCTTATCTCTTGCACGAGGCTAAGCCGTGCCTCCTCATTTGCATAAGGCTAAGCATTTTCTTCTCTCTTGCATAAGGCTAAGCCTTGCCTCCTCATTTGCATAAGGCTAAGAATTGTTTTCTCTCTTGCATGAGGCTAAGCCATCCCTCCTCGTTTGCATAATTCTAAGCTTTGCCTTCACCTTACATGAGACTAAGCATTGTCTCAAATCCTGCATGAGGCTAAGCCATGCCTCCTTGTTTCCATAAGCTAAACATTTCCTTACATTTGCATGAACACAGATGTTGCTCTGTCCTAAACCTTGCATTATTCTCTTTCGGGGCAAAGCTCTTCCATAAACTCTACACAAGACTAAGATCTATCTTGTTTCATCTCAAGCATCATGTCTCTGCATCTCATTGGCTGATATATAGATAATTTTTTCAAAGGCGTCATAGTCCGAAAGCGTCATCCTCATAGCCGGAAGACATCATGACATGGTCTGAGGATCTTTTGATCTTGCACATCATTATTCAAGGGAATCATGGTTCGGATGCACCATCTTCATAGCTCGAGAATATCATTTCATGGCCTGCGGATCCCTTACCGCACAAGTCATGGCCCGGAACATCATGGTCTAAGGACGTCATCCTCACCGTCCAAAGAAAATCTCCAAAGTCCAAAGGGAATTTTCATATTGTTTAAATTTTAAAAAAATCTATATGTGTATATTGTGTTTTTTTTTTAAATTTGCAGGCAATCCAGAAGGTAACCGTTATCCTAATCGGAGCAATCTTTGCTCTAGTTCTCACTCAATGCCCATATCCTCCAATTATTTCAAACGTAACCGATCATCATCTGTTACCCAGTCTTACTTACCATGACCATTTTTTTATTAAAAAAATCCCGGAATATTTTGTCCACTCTTACAAACAACTCCACCATTGGATCCAGAACTACACATGACCTAATTCTTATAAAACCAGGGATATGTAGGCAGCTCAAAAGACAGAGTGCGACCTATATCTTTCAAATCACCCCATTCGGTCAAAATCAGTCATCATTTCTTTATCCTACAACTCTTTCATCCTTTCCAGGTAAAGAGGGGCAGATGTTGATACCCAATTTACACTAAGTGATACCCTTCCCATCTAATTAAACAAGTCAAAGATTACCAGTTTATAACAACTAACATGATACTAGCCTTGAATGAAGTTAAAGTCATAATGGATACAAGCCGAAATAAAACGTTCACATGCATGTACAACCCAAACCCAAAAGATATACATATACACTACGTGTGTGTGCCAGGAACTAGTGTCACGAGTGTCATGGGAAACTACTGAATATACAATGACTACAATATATATAGACTCTTCGTCTGAATGAAATGGACGGAGAAATATAACAAAAGAGCTCCAGGGTGCTGCTAGGAAGTCGCCGAGAAACTAGATCACCGTGAAGTATGACCACGCTATCAATATCTAGCACCGGCCTGATAATCAGATGCGCCAGCCTCCGGACCTGTACAGTCAAGTACAGGAAAAAAAAAGTGCAGCATGAGTACATATTAAATCAATATGTACCCGGTGAGTATCCCTCCTAAACTCGACGAAGTAGTGACGAGAGGTCGAGTCGATACTCACTAAGGTCCAACAGTGATAACATATGATAGAATATGATGAAATACAGTAGGCATGTCAGGGAAATAAGCAAGAAGTATATATATCAAAAGCAGAAAAAGAATCCAAACAATTTCTAAACTAAACAATAAAGCATTTTCAAGGTAAGACCACCAAACTAAACAAAATCACAGATTCTTAGATCCGCCGTGGCGTACGGCCCGCTCCCATATATTTATATTTCACAATTTCTTTTCAATTCCGCCGTGGCGTACGACCCGCTCATATGTTTCACAATTCTTTTCAATTCTGCCGTGGCGTACGGCCCGCTCCCATAAGGTACCTTCTACACTCACCGTGGCGTACGGCCCAATCCCATATTCATTTCAATTTCGTTTCAACACTGCCGTGGCGTACGACCTGATCCCATATATTTCAATTACTTTCCAATTCCGCCGTGGCGTACGACCCGCTCATATGTTTCACAATTCTTTTCAATTCTGCCGTGGCGTACGGCCCGCTCCCATATATTTATATTTCACAATTTCTTTTCAATTCCGCCGTGGCGTACGACCCGCTCATATGTTTCACAATTCTTTTCAATTCTGCCGTGGCGTACGGCCCGCTCCCATATATTTATATTTCACAATTTCTTTTCAATTCCACCGTGGCGTACGACACGCTCCCATATATTTCACAATTTCTTTTCAATTCCGCCGTGGCGTACGACCCGCTCCCATATATTTCACAATTTCTTTTCAATTCCGCCGTGGCGTACGACCCGCTCCCATATATTTCACAATTTCTTTTTGATTCCGCTGTGGCGTACGACCCGCTCCCATATATATTTATTTCAATAAAGCCTCAGAAGAATAACATGATG
>ML275918.1:943-21833 GCA_005239495.1 Nicotiana undulata
TTTTAATAACAAAATATTAATATTAAAATAAATATTAATATTAAATCCATTTCATTTATCCAGAATTCAGTTTTCAGTTTTAGTAACAGAAAATTAACTACCCTTCAATTTTTCATCTTTATTGTTGAGTAAATAGCCATTTATGTTATGGCATTTATTCTACGGCCGTTTTGCAAAAACAGTCATTCTGAAGAGTTGAACCTCTTCAGATTTCAGCCCAACTTTGACTATAAATACAAGTCCATTCTCTCAGATTTTACATACTAATTTCTGAGTTCTCCTCCTTCTTTCTGCATACTTTCATCTTCAAAGAAAGCAAGTAAGTGTGATTTGCTACCGAACTTTGAGTTCGCTGAAACACTGGGGTTTGAAGTGCCACTACATCAGTGTGAAATTCGTTCTATCTTGGGAGGAAATAATCCATAACCTTGGGTACTAGGAGAGGATTAAATTCCTTAAGGAAACACTGTGAATTCAATGGGCTCGGATTAATTTTCCATTACATTTACATTTATGTTTATGTTATTTTATTATTTTCAGAATTGTTTTACAAATACAGATTTCTAACAGATAGTTCTTGGAAATTCATTTTTATTTTCTTTTTGCAAATGAAAGTGAAGTCTTTAGCAGAGTACTTTTATTTTGTTCTTCTAGATAAAAATATGTTAGCCTTGATTCTCATCTATTTGGTGTTATATTTGTTTATGGGAAAATGTTCAAATTTGCCTCCGAACAATATGATTTAATTACCGGTAAAGGGTCAAAAATACTCTTCTACTATCGAATATTATTTAAAATTACCCTCCGTTATACTATCGGCTCAAAAAAACCTTACCGTAATATTGTTGATCAAAAATGCCCTCAAGTTAACGGAGGTGTCACGTGGCAGCCATTTGAGCCATTTGTTCCATCCGGATTATTCTTTTACACTTTTCCGACCCAAAATCCGGTACCCGATCCAAAAAATTAAACCCTAGACATATTTTTTTCTTCTTTCTTTCCTTTTGTTATCCACGATCCAAACCCTCCATATATCAATGGCAATCTATTTTCATTGGTAGCTGAAACAAAGTTCCAAATAAGGAAAAGAAGAGATCTACAAAAAGTCTAATCTATGAAATATGAGCAATGAGAACCGACCAATTATACTTGATTTGGATAAAGGATATCACCAACAAAAAAAGTAAGCAGTAACATGTTAATAACCTCTGGCTTCTACACACATATCTTATAGGTATATTCTCCGATTTAATGCCTGAAAGTATGTTTTATATATTCCATTTGCTTATAATTTCTTTAAGAAATGCATGACAATTACTAAGAGATACAGTCATGGAACTCAAGAACAAAGCAACCGCAGAGATATATATCTGCATTTTTGTTTGCTTGTGCAAGTTCCCTTATATAAATGGGGTAAAGAGTTAAGGGGAAACGGGAAGAAGCTGTCAAAATGAATTGAATTTCATGAATAGAAAGAGAAAGAACAAAAAATAATTTGAGGGTCTAATTTTTGGATTGGGTACAGGTATTGGGTTGGGTTAGTGTAAAAAAAATAACTAATGGACCAAATGGCTTAAATGGCTGCCACGTGGCACCTCCGTTAACTTGAGGGCATTTTTGATTAATAGTATCACGGTAAGGGTTTTTTTAGCCGATAGTATAACGGAGGGTAATTTTAAATAATATTCGATAGTAAAGGGGTATTTTTGACTCTTTACCCTTTAATTAAATTTATTTCCATTAAAAAATTTCATTGTTACCATTATCATTACCAAAATGGCTTAATTTCTCCCCTTTACGCTAATGACAGCTACGGGCGTCAATGGATATTTAAAAATCGATTAAATCGGCCGAGTCGTACCATACCAAACCGACTTTTAGGTTTCTTTTAATAAACCGCAGGTTTTTATATAAATCTATATATTACCGTACCGATAATTAGGGTAGGTTTTTTATTTTATGAAAATAAACAGAAAAAATACCAAACTTTAATTTACATTTGAAAAATATATTAAATTTAAAAATAATAAAGCATTAAATTTTTCCTTGTGCGTTGAAATTGTTAAAACAGTTACAAGCCACTAGTAATTAAACTCAAAATCCTAATTCTCAAACCTATTATGCTAATCCTATTGATACTAAATTATTTTAAGTATATTTACTAACAAGATACAAGGTATTCTAGCGATTATGAGTAGCAAACTACAAATGTTGAATATGTTTCCTTTCGTATGATTTAGATTTATCTTTTTGAATATTTAATCTTCCGTAGACTTTATTCTTGAGTCCCAGTTTGGTTAATATTTTTCCACTTGTGTGATTTATATTTTTTTGTATTTGCTTAGTTTCTTTTACGATGTTGTAGAATAGTTGATCGGTCTATACTATAGTTATCTTTCATGTTTTCTTAACTTATCACTGTTTGAAATTGTCTAGAGAGTTTTACTAAGTCCTATAAAAGTATGCATGTTATTGCATTCTACTTCTACTAATGAGTTTTACATGACATTTAAAAAAATACCAAAAATTAACCGAACTGTACTGATACCAAAGAGAAACCGACATGATTGGAATGATTTCGAAAAGTCTATTTATAACCGAAAAAATGGTATGGTATAAATTTTATAAAATAACTGGCTTAACCGAACCATTGACACCTGATGTGTGGCTATAATTCATGGTTTAACGCATTATGTGCCTTGCATTTTACATGCTTTAATGATAAAAATACATTGTGTTTGAGAGTAATGGAGTCTATTTTATGTGTAGGTGAATTGGAGATAGAAGCCGAGTTAAATGGATGCTTGAACGTCGAAAGTGCGCTTGAAAATGGTGAAAATGAGAAGCCAGGCAAAAGCCAGCTCGACCAGGCTTTAGCCTGGAGAGGCCAGCTTAAATCCAGGCCTAGGTTGGCGTTATCCAGGCGACGCCAGGCCTAAGTCCAAGCCCATTCCGAGTTTTGAAGGTTTTAAGTGTTTTCCGGTTTGACTAGAAGTTAACGTACACGTTTAGGGCTTGTCCCAAACATATAAATAGACCCAAAAACACAACTTTGAGGGACTTTTGCCATTGGATACAATAGGGAGAGACCTTGAAAGGGAACGGAGTCGTCGTGGAGACCAGAGATTCGACCTAAGGAGGCAGAGACACAATAGGAGCAAGGCGGAAAATTCTTCTACGAGTTTTTCCTTCCTCTACCTATTTTTCATTGTTGGTTATGACTTTTAGTATTGTAGTCTTACATACTATTATGAATAGCTAATTTATTATCTAGGATTTTGATGGAACTTATTGAAGGATGAAATTCTAGCTATGTTAATATAGATTTGCCAAAGTTTAATCTATATTTATTAAACTATGTGCTTGTTGTAGTTAATTGAAGGGCCCTCAATTAGCTGTGCATATTTAGTATGTATTACTTGGGAGAGAGTGCATATTTAGGTAGGTGTTGAATAACATCACTCCCGACGTATATGAGGGATCAATAACGAAGGGTTTAAAGTTTGGATTAGGATAATGAAACCTTGGGTGCGATCTAAGTGAGTTGTACTTAAGGCTAGCTAGCATAATTTGGGAGAATATGTCTAGTATATTGTTGTAATTACTCGGGAGAGATTTACGACATGGAGAGTGCTCATGGTCGATAGAAAATAATTAGGCAAATTTGTAGAAAACGTAGCGGAAAAGATTTAGGCAATAAGGTAAATCATAACTCTAGACCTCCTTAATCTTTTCTCCAATCCGTAGTATCCCTAGTTGTTAATCTACTAATTTAATTTTTTAGTTAATTAGATACAAGAATCTTAATATTTATAACATAAGAATTATCCGAGCTTGTCTTCTTAGCAATATTGAACAACTTTAGCTAATCCTTAGTTCTCTGTGGGATTCGACTCCGGACTTGTAAACTGGATTATATTTGCAACGAACGCTTAGTCCTTTTTGTTAGTATTTTATATTTGTAAAACAATTCTAGAGAAAATAAAATAACATAAACAGAAATATAAACATAATAAAAATCCAATTCGAGCCCACTGAATTCACATTGTTTTCTTAAGGAATATAATCACCTCCTCGTACCCAAGGTTATGGATTATTTCCTCCCAGGATAGAACGAATTACACATTGGTGTAGTGGTACTTCAAACCCCAGTGTTTCAGCGAACTCAAAGTTCGGTAGCAAATCACACGTATTGTTGCTTTCTTGAAGTTAAAATATGCAGAAAAGAGGAGGAGAACTCAGAAAATTCGTATGGAAAATCTAAGAGAATGGACTTGTATTTATAGCCAAAGTTGGGCTGAAATTTGAAGAGGTGCAACTCTTAGAATGACTGTTTTTGCAAAACGGCTATAGAATAAATGTCAAAACGTAAATGGCTATTTACTTAACAATAAAGAGGGAAAATTGAAGGGTAGTTAATTTTCTATTACTAAAACAGAAAACTGAAAATTGGATAACTGAAATGGATTTAATATTAATATTTTGTTATTAAACCAAATATTTAATAACATTTATGTTAATATTTACTATTAACAAAAAAAAATTGTCCAAGAATTAATCAATCGATCGATCATTTGACCAAATCCAAATCCGAATCTGAAGCCGAAGCCGAGCGAGCGAGCGACGACGACGAAGGCGCGAGGCTTGCCTTCTTCTCAACTCTTTATGAGCTAGAAGAAGAGCAATTGCTTATATACCCATCAAAAACCTTTTCCTCTTCTCATATGGGACAATCAAAAAGGGAACCTCAAATATTACTCATATATCTCATTTTTTCCTCCATTTCTCATTCACCCTATTTTAAGCATTAATAGCTTAAAACCCCAACAATCCCCCACATGAATGGAGAATGGCTATATCACGGAAGTATGCATGAAAAACTGTGTGATTCGCAAGCAAGGATTAATTGCATATGGATAAGTAAGTTTCCCTCTGAACTTTCCGTAGTGAACTTATGTCGGATATATTCGATCAATCAGTAGATTTGATATCTTTGAACCGTCGAACTTTGGTGTATACCTAGACAACCACAAGTCACACAACCAACCCTTAACCGTCTTTGGTTCTCATTGTTGTGTTCGTTTTAGCCATGAACACCGCTTGGTTTCATAAGTGCATAGAGAACTGGCCTTGCAAAATTCTCCTTGAAGCGGCTAACACTTCACACTTACATAGGTGATTCCTAAACGTGTCATCTCGTAGATACACTATTCGATATACCCTGTATCAAATTTAGAAATCATTAAAAAGCCTTTATGCTTTATCCTTGGTACTGAACATTGTCTCATCACGAGAATGGACCAAAAGTTTAGTTGACAAATGTTGAACCGTCATTAATGACTTTGTTTGATCTCCTTGAACCTAGATCTTGGGATCTCCAGTCTTCTAGGTAGAGTTACCGCCACTATGACTTGTTCTAGGCCATAGTCCCATTCCCCTTGATGATTTCTCAACTACATCTCTAGTTAGGCATTTTGCAAGTGGATCCGACACATTATCACTTGACTTTACAAAGTCAATCGTGATAATTCCTCTAGAGAGTAATTGCCTAACGGTTTTATGTCTTCTTCGTATATGACGAGATTTACCGTTATACATAACGCTCCCTGCCCTTCCAATTGCCGCTTGACTATCGCAATGTATGCATATTGGTGCCAACGGTTTGGGCCAAAATGGAATGTCTTCCAAGAAATTCTTGAGCCATTCAGCTTCTTCACCAACTTCATCTAAGGCTATGAACTCAGCCTCCATTGTAGAGCGGGAAATACAAGTTTGTTTGGACGACTTCCAAGATACCGTTCATCCGCCAATAGTGAATACATATTCACTTATGGACTTGGAATAAGTTGATCTGGTGATCCAATTTGCATCACAATATCCCTCAATGATCGCAGGATATTTACTGTAGTGCAAAGCAAAGCCCTGGGTATGTACTAAATACCCCACAACTCGTTTCATGGTTATCCAATGAGATTGATCTGGATCGATCGTATATAGACTCAATTTACTCATAGCACAAGCTATATATGGTCATGTACAATTAATGATGTACATTAAGTATCCCAACACACGAGCATAATCCAATTGTGATATGCTTTGGCCTTTGTTCTTTGCTAATGCAAGATTCACATCAATTGGAGTCTTTGCAACTTTAAATCTCAAGTGCTTGAATTTTTCAAGTATTGTCTTTATATAATGAGATTGTGACAATGCTAGACCTTGAGAAGTCTTATGGATCTTAATTCCCAGAATTAAATCAGCAACTCCCAAGTCTTTCATATCAAACTTGCCAGTTAGCATGCGCTTAGTCGCATTTATGTTGGCAATGTCATTACTCATTATTGTCATATCATACACATATAAGCAAACAATGACTATGTGATTTGGAACATTTTTAATGTACACACATTTATCACACTCATTTATTTTAAAACCATTTGACAACATTGTTTGGTCAAATTTCGCATGCCATTGTTTGGGTGCTTGTTTTAGTCCGTAAAGGGACTTAACAAGTCTACATACCTTCTTTTCTTTACCTGGAACCACAAACCCTTCAGGTTGTTCCATGTAAATTTCTTCCTCCAACTCTCCATTTAAGAAGGCCGTCTTAACATCTATTTGATGAATTTCAAGACCATAAACTACAACTAACGCTACCAACGTTCTTATGGACGTAATTCTTGTAACCGAAGAGTATGTATCGAAATAGTCAATACCTTCTAGTTGTCTATACCCTTTGACCACAAGTCTTACCTTATATTTGTCAATAGTGCCATCATCTTTCATTTTCCTCTTAAAGATCCATTTAGAAACCAACGGTTTATTTCCAGGAGGAAGATCAACCAATTCCCATGTATGGTTGTTCAATATGGATTCTATTTCACTATTGACTGCCTCTTTCCAAAATAATGATTCCGAAGAAGACATGGCTTCTTTAAATGTTTGAGGCTCATTTTCCAATAAGAAAGTCACAAAATCTGGTCCAAGTGAAGTAGACATTCTTTGACGTTTACTACGTCTTGGATCCTCCTGATTAAATTTACTTTCTTTTGTTTCTTCCCGAGGTCATTTATATCCTTCACCAATCTACTCACATTCCTTTTTATACAGATATATATATTTTCAAAGAACTCAGCATTATCTGATTCTATAACCATATTATTATGAATGTCGGGATTTTCTGATTTATGAACCATAAAATCGATATGCTTTACTATTAGTCGCATATCCTATGAAAACACAATCAACGGTTTTCGATCCATTTTTACCCGTTTGGGTTTAGGAACTTGCACTTTTGCCAAACACCCCCACACTTTAAAATAATTCAAGTTGAGCTTCATTCCTTTTCATTTTTCATATGGAATGGATTGTGTTTTGCTATGGGGTACTCGATTTAGTACTCGGTTAGCCGTAAGAACGCCTTCCCCCCACAAGTTCTGTGGCAAACCAGAACTTATCAACAATGCGTTCATCATCTCCTTTAAAGTACGATTCTTTCTTTCCGCAATCCCATTGGATTGGGGCGTGTAAGGGGCTGTTGTTTGATGAAAAATTCCATATTCTAAACATGTTTCTTCAAAAGGAGATTCATATTCACAACCCCTATAACTTCTATCATTTTGATTTTCTTGTTAAGTTGCATTTCAACTTCATTTTTGTATTGCTTGAATGCGTCTATTGCTTCATCTTTACTATTAAGTAAGTAAACATAGCAATATCGAGTACTATCGTCAATAAAAGTTATGAAATACTTCTTTCCACCGCGAGATGGTATTGACTTCATGTCACAAATATCTGTGTGAATTAAGTCTAAAGGATTTGAATTCCTTTTAACTGACTTATGAGGATGTTTAACATACTTAGATTCCACACATACTTGACATTTTGGTTTGTTGCATTCAAACTTAGTTAATACTTCCAAATTAATCATTTTCCGTAATGTTTTATAATTGACATGACCCAAACGTATATGCCATAATTCATTTGACTCGAGTAAGTAAGACGAAACTGAAATTTTATTATTATTTTCAACAACCATTACATTCAACTTGAAAAGGCCCTCGGTGAGGTAACCTTTTCCTACAAACATTTCGTTCTTACTTATTACAACCTTATCGGATACAAATACACATTTAAAACCATTCTTAACAAAAAGTCCAGCAAAGACTAAATTCTTCCTAATCTCGGGAATATGAAGGACATTGTTCAAAGTCACCACTTTGCCAGAAGTCATTTTGAGAAATATCTTCCCACATCCTTCAATCTTGGCCTTTGCAACATTTTTCATAGAAAGCGTCTCTTAGGGTCCAACATGAGCATAAGTAGAAAAATCTTCTTTAACAACACAAACATGGCGAGTGGCTCCATAATCAATCCACCACTCTTTAGGATTGCCCACCAAGTTGCATTCGAAAAGCATGGCACACGAGTCATCAACATCATCATGCTTTTTAAACATGTTTGCTTGACCCTTCTTCTTGTCTTTCTTCGGAGCACGACACTCCGTAGATTTGTGTCCGGCTATTCCACAGTTGTAGCAATTTCCACTGAACCGCTTCTTGCTTGGATTGTATTTTGGTCCAGAAGTCTTCTTTCTCTTTTTGTTCTCTTCAACAATATTTGCTCCCATTGTTGTTGAGTTTCCACGGCCTCTCTTGTCAGCGGCTTTATTTTCCTTTTCGATTCTCAACCGAACAATGAGATCTTCAAGGGACATCTCCTTACGTTTGTGTTTCAAATAATTTTTGAAGTCATTCCACAACGGTGAAAACTTCTCAATCATCGTTGCTACTTGGAATGCTTCATTGATGACAAGACCTTCAATGAAAATTTTGTTAGTAAACATAATAAAATTAATACTACCAACATTAGTATTAATTCTACTTATACCTTCAGCAAGGAGATCGTGGATAATCACTTGCAATTCCTAGACTTGGGTAATAACAAACTTGCAATCTACCATTTTGTAGTCCACAAACTTTGCAGCAACGAACTTCTTCAACCCAACATCTTCAGTTTTATATTTCTTTTCAAGCGCAATCCATAGTTCTTTTGACGTTTTCACGCCACTGTAGACGTTATACAAAGCATCCTCCATCCCGCTTAGAATATAATTCTTGCACAAAAAATCCGAATGCTTCCATGCCTCAATCACGAGAAAGCGTTTAGTCTCTGGAGTTTCATCGGACAACACAAGGACATCTTTCTTGATGAACTTCTGGAGACTTAGAGTAGTTAAGTAGAAGAACATCTTTTGCTGCCAGCGCTTGAAATCAATCCCGGAAAATTTTTCGGGTTTCTCCGTCGGTGCCAATGTTGCCGGTGTTGTTCGGCTCATTGAGGCATTGACATTTACCATCAGAACAGCTTGGTTTCTGTTGTCATTCGTCCTTTTTGTAAAAGAATGACACAAACGTTAAAATCACGTAGATTTTAATCTCCAATAGAGTACAAATTCACAAAGATTTTACTCTAAAAAAACAGTGAATATAACACACATACAGAAAATATATTAAATTCCTTAAGCTTGTTAGTATTTTGTATTTGTAAAACAATTCTGGAGAAAATAAAATAACATAAACAGAAATGTAAACGAAATAAAAAACCAATTCGAGCCCACTGAATTCATAGTGTTTCCTTAAGGAATTTAATCCCCTCCTAGTACCCAAGGTTATGGATTATTTCCTCCCATGATAGAACGAATACACACTGGTGTAGTGGTACTTCAAACCCCAGTGTTTCAGCGAACTCAAAGCTCGGTAGCAAATCACACTTACTGTTGCTTTTTTGAAGTTAAAATATGCAGAAGAAAGGAGGAGAACTCAGAAAATTCGTGTGAAAAATCTGAGAGAATGGACTTGCATTTATAGCCAAAGTTGGGCTGAAATCTGAAGAGGTTCAACTCTTCAGAATGACTGTTTTTGCAAAACGGCCGTAGAATAAATGTCATAACATAAATGGCTATTTACTCAACAATAAAGATGTAAAATTGAAGGGTAGTTAATTTTCTGTTACTAAAACTAAAACTGAAAATTGGATAACTGAAATGGATTTAATATTAATATTAATATTTTATTATTAAACCAAATATTTAATAATATTTCTGTTAGTATTTATTATTAACAAATAAATTTGGTCCAAAAGTTAATCGATCGACCAAATCCGAAGCCGAGCCGAGCGACGACGGCGACGCGAGGCTTGCCTTCTTCTCAACTCTTTATGAGCTAGAAGAAGAGCAATTGCTTATATACCCATCAAAAACCTTTTCCTCTTCCCATATGAGACAATTAAAGAGGAAACCTCAAATATTACTCAAATATTTCATTTTTCCCTCTATTTCTCATTCACCCTATTTTAAAGCATTAGTATCTTAAAAATCCCCCAACACTTTTTATAAGGCATAGTTGGGCGTTAGATACACCCCTAACGACGACAGCACAAAAGGAAAATTTAGACCATTCAGGATAAATTCGAATCATTCGCAAAGTTCAAAGGCAAACTAGTTTACTTTTCTCTTCTACCTGAAATTAATTAGTGCTTGATTGATTTAACTCTTCAAATTGTGTCGAATAAATTCACTACACGCGTAAAATCGTGTACCTAAAAGATTTAAATTTCTAAGACTTATTTAAAATCTGTAATTAAACATGGAGCCGATGGAGGTATGTGTCTGTAGCTATTCCACTCCATTCTTCAGAGGTTTTCATTATTTAAATTTGAGAGTTAAGACAAAGAACCGGAACAATCTGATTCGCAAAATTGTCCATTAACAAGTGGCCAATATTTCTTAATATTTGGCCCCCAGGCCACCGCCCACGTATTTGTTTATGTTTGGCCAAAAAACTTGCATGTGAATTTTGAGCTAAAATCCTAAACATAAGTCTTGGATCAGAGTACTGGGGCGGGTCAGAAAATTTTCCTTTTTAATAACGTTGTTGTCCCCATTAGAGCTTACGAGCAAGCCGAATATACCTCGTCTCAAGTGGTGCCATGACTTTTTTAAATTAGATATGTGTTTATAAGTAATACAGTAAAAAGTAACATTGCTTGTTAGTACAATAATTTATCTATTTCTTCAATCCACTCACAAAATATTTATATACGCCACCGTCGAATACATGTTATTGTGCACCAGAATAAATATCAAATAACTTAAAGCGCACACAACTTAGGCAGGTAGGAACAGGGGAGTACTTTATTTCTTTTTCTCAAATTTGAATTGTGGTTCCAATTTATTGACAGTTAAGTTCCCTTGTGACCATAGATTTTGGCTTTATATTTTTAAAAAATATTGTTTGTTTTTGAAATATGATTATGTTTTGGGGGATTTTTTTTTTAAAAATTCCCAAGTTCCCGAAAGCTGGGTTATGGAAGTGTTTGGGTTAAAGTTTTTTCTTCCACTCATAAAACTTCAAATTTTATTTCAAATAAAATACATGTTCAAATGCATCTTCATCTTTCAAAAATTATTTCTCAACACAATTTTACATTATTTTTTTAAGTCTCCCAAACGCTAGCTCAAGTACAATATAAGTGCAGGTAGTTTGGTGAATTTTTAGATGACGCAACAAGCGACGTAGTCTAATTTGTAAACAAAATCATCGAGTTCGGATAATATTTTAAAATTTAAGAGAGATAGAGATGAAGATCAAAATGGCCTGATTAGGTGGCAGAAAAGCCTGTGATAAGGGTTGGTTCCTCTATTAATGGCACTGTGCACAGAAGACACTGATGCGGTTGAGCTGCAATCGGCAAGCAAATACAGCGACTTTTCGTCGCAATCGGCAAGCAAATACAGCGACTTTTCGTCGTATCAAGCTTGTCCCTTTTAGAATCGGTTTGACATTATATTCTTAATTTTTTATTCATTGCTTATTCTATGTTGTGGGGGCGCAAGCCACAAGTTAATTTAGATTTCAACAAATAGGGAATTGTCTGTGAAAAGAAAAATAAGAAGAGAAAAAAAGGAGAGAAAGGAACGGTTTATATTATTAAGAAATGAAGTAATATTATTCGTCGTTTAAATTGGCATAGCTCCCGGGCATCTATTAAGCCTACTAATATTGAATATATAAAACGACTCATTCCGTGAAAATAGCACTGACTAGGCGGTTTTTCGGATTGATATTTGGAAAATAACCGCATTTGTAAAGTCATTGTAAAATAATCATTATTTTGCTGCAACACAGAAAGTTCGAGCATAATATACTGGAGGAGATTGATGCACTGTGTATGAACTTCAGCACACGGAGTTGGAGCATTTGTTTATGAACTTCAGCATATTATGTTGGACTAGTATATTATGCTGGAAGTTCACATGTAAAAAATTCGAGTTTCAGTATATTATGCTGAAATATTTTCTGGATTTTGAACAGTGTTTTTGTTCAAATTTATTTTTACATAACAAAAGAATTCGATAACTTTTGAAACTGTAACTACTTTTCAATTACCGGTTGTAAATCTTTTTCTTTTTTTAAAAATTTCACGAAGACTAATACTCGCTCGTTTCCATCTCGTTGATATCATTTCTAGTTAGTCCGTTTATCTACAGATAATAATATAACGTTTTCTATTTACCTTTAATTTATCTTCTTATTGTCTCAGACATTCATGCGACTTAAGAGCACAAAATTTAAAAGTTTTCTTTCCCTTTTAAAACTTCTTTAGTAGAAAAATAAAAAGAAAATATATCACATAAAATAAAAGGAAAGAACAAAGTTTAGGGAACTGATCTTTAATAGAAAAAAAAAGGGAAATCATGATCAATCCACCACTCATTCATGAGGTACTTCATTTGGTACCACCTGTCCACTACCAAAAGATTCTACATTAAAGGTGTTTAACGGACAGAGTTGACTTGGTTCTGAATCGGCCCAGACTTGTATTAACATGGACCGGCCTGGACCGGTGGTAGGGGCTGGATAGGGCTAGGTTTGGGCGTTAGGAGTTGGGACGTTTACATTTTTATTATCGGTTAACCGGATCGATCAAACCCGGTAAAGGAAAATCACTGTTGAGATGGTTAACCGGACTGATCCGGACCGGTTCAACGATTATTTTCTGATCTTTTATTAAAAAGAAAAAAATCATTTCACCGTTGGTAACAACTTCCAATTTGATGGTTGCACAACGGATATTTTGCAAGAACAGTCCCTTTTTGGGCAGTTATTTTAAAAACTAACACTTTTCGTAATTACTAATTTAGCCCTTAAAAAACTATAAATAACCCCCCCCCCCCTCTTCTTCATTCTTCACTCATCATCTCTCATTTCTCAAACTCAGATTCTTAATTCAAGTTAAATTATGCTTCGTGCTTATAGAGTGCGCTCATATGTTTGGGAACACTTTGAGGTGGTAGAAGAAAATGAAGAAGTTCACAAAGTAAAGTGCAAGAATTGTGATCGAGTCTTAAATCTTCATCGCAAGTGGGAGGGCACAAGTTGTTTAAGGAGGCATATGAAGAGTTGTCTTGAGCGTCCTCTAAAAATTCATATTTAAGTTGATTTGAGACAATTTATGTTAATTTAAAATTATTAGGCGTATTTATGCTTAATGTTTTAGTTTGTTAGATTAATTTGAAGTATTATTATGCAATGGAACTTTGGAATGAAATTATGAAAACCTTTGAATTTAACACTTCAGAAGATGGCCAAAAAGTTCATATTGGTTATGAAGAATATCTTACTAAGGCGATGCAAAACCTTTGAAGTTCTGGATTTATAATTTAATATTTAATAATTAAACTTGAATTTATTTTTTTCCGTTAATTTAGTTGTTGTTAAATGTAAGTTTAATTAGCAAATTTGAAAGAAAAAAAAGAACTTGCAAATTATAAGTGCAATTTTTTTCCACCTTAAGTGCATTCAATTATCTCAAATTCTTAGTGAAATATTCAAATATAAGGATTTAAAGCCTTTGCATCCTTTATTCAAACACAATTTTTGTAAGATTATTTTTTTGTTTTATATTTTTACTTTATATTAATATAAATTACAGTAGTTATACAAAATACAAAAAAAAAAAATAATAAAATTGGTCGGGCCCGTCCCCTTAGGCCCGTAACCGTTCCGGTTCAATATTTCCTTGGATGGGTCAGGACCCGTTAAATGCGGTTTGGAAGACCCGGTAACTGACTAGTCACTTTTTTAGTCAACCCGATCCGGCCCACTCCTTTGTCACCTTTATTCCACATTCACATTGGTGAGTCTAGACCAGGTAAAAAAGAGTATTGTACTACAAATAGCAGTACCAATTAGTCAAACAAACATTAGTGTGCCTCACAGGACTAACATTAAGCTAGCTTTTGATCTCTATTAGTACATTCAATTTTATTTATTTGCTTTTTTTGCGCCATGTGTATAAAAAAATTTATACATTTAAAGGGGCTATACCTTAACGTTTAAAACGGACGCTAAGGTATAGCGCCCTTTAAAGGGCGCTATATGTATTTTGGTCACTAAATTTTTTTCTCATGCATTTCGATCGATTGAGTAAAAAAGGATCACATTGTGGTTCCGGACTCTACATTTGTACTCCCTCCGGTCCAAAATAAGTGATTTTTGGCATATTTTTTGTGGTCCAAAATAAGTGATTTTTTCAGATTTCAAGAATGAATTAATTATTTTTTTCCTACATTATCCTTGGTGTAAATAGTGTTGGAATATGTGTTAGGAGTGTTTATGTGAGATACTAAAAGTTATGATCAATTTTATTGCTATGCTAAAAAGTGGATTTCTTAATATGTGTGAAAACATAAAAAAAAATTCACTTATTTTGGACCACAGGAAGTAGACTCTTATCTTACACATTTAGATCTACGAAATTCTAGGACCACAAAGTAGTGATACAAAAAGAAGAGTCCGAAACCTTTATATGGTCCTTTTGGACAAAAAGAACATAAATAGGTGATAAAACAAAAACCATTATATATATAACGCCCAAAAATTGGGCGCTATACCTTAACGGTAACTTTTGCCGTTAAGGTATAGCGTCCAGTTTTTGGGCGCTATACGTCTGACAAAAAGTTACTCCAGGTATAGCGCATAAATACTCGACGCTATACCCTCTTTTTTAAACCCCCTTCGTCTTTCCCAAGACAAGATCGGCCCCTCCCCATTTTTTTAACTTCAATCTCCATTTCTGGTCCTCCCCTCACCCCCACCCCGTCACACAAAAGGTGTAGAACATAGGTCCCATTTCGGAGTAGAGCATCATATTATTGTGGGTTCACTCTTTCGGACTCAAATTTTCAACCAATTTGCTTTCCGAAAACACTAAATCGAGGTATTTCAGTTTATTTTATGTTGAAACTTTTATAATAATGCATATTAGTTGATTTGAATGTGTTCTATTTTGTTTTGTGTTTTATTTGCGAAACTAGTATGTTACATTTATCCGGACTTAAATATTAGTGTTTTATAAAAAAATATAAAATTGTGAAATAAATTTGTCTGTTAATATCCGCACTTATATATTTGTGTTTCCATGCCGTTTTGTGTTTTATTTGTGATTAAAATGTATTTGTTGTTTATATTTAGTTTAGATTATTTTTTATTGTAGTAAAATGTAGAGCCTTTTAGCGTAGTAAAGTGTAGTGTTTTAGCGTAGAATCCCTTTAGTTTAAGTATCTTATAATGGTAGTTGAAAATGCAAATTTTGTACAATTAAGTTATTAAAATTATGAATTTAAATTATAAAACAAACACACAAAATTATAAAAATATTGAATTTGACACACATAATTATTAATGATATTGGGCCTCAAATATTGAGCATGGAACCCATATATATATATATATATAATGAAAAATTAATAATTTAATTATAAAACAAACATACAAAATTATAAAAATATTGAATTTGACACACATAATTATTAATTATAATTTGGTGCTATTAGGCCTCAAATATCGAGCCTGGAACTCATATATATATATATATATATATATATACTTTGTACAATTAACTAATGAAAAATTAATAATTTAATTATAAAATAAACACACAAAATTATGAAAATATTGAATTTGACACACATAATTATTAATGATAGTTTGGTGCTACTGGGCCTCAAATATCGAGCCTGGAACCCATAGGTATAAATATTGTATAACTCTAAAATTTGTGTAACTCAAAAAATTGTTATTTAATTTACATATTAAACATACAATTAATGTTATTTTAATTTACAGTTGACGACATGGACGTGCCGCCTATACATCCCGGCCCTTACTCTCGTGAGCTATTAGTCCTACAGGGCGATCATAGATCCGCCCATATATGGGACAGACAGGTACTGACGCAGACTCTCCGCGCTAGGAGAGTGGACGACATGTGGGATTTTCTGAGGGATAGAGATCTACATCCCCGTGTATTCCAGTGCCTGGAGGACACGAGATTTTATAGGATTATTCAAATCGGCCGGATGCAGCTCGACTGGGCTTTGATCACCGCGTTGATTGAGCGGTGGCGACCGGAGACGCACACTTTCCACCTACCCATTAGCGAGTCCACCATCACGCTTCAGGACGTGGAGGTTTTATATGTCCTTCCCGCTGATGGCTTGCCTGTTTCACTGCCTATGCGTATGAGATCTTTGTCGCGTGCGGGTTATTTGGATATGCTGCACAGGCTCACGAGTTTCAGGCCATATGATGATACTGCATCGTCGGGGTCCAGTCGGATGCAATTGACCCCTATTAGAGAGTACCTGGAGGTAATCCACCCCACTATCACCGTCGAGACAGAGGAGGAGGATATTATCCGATATACGAGGTTGCCGTTGCTTCTTCTATTTGGGGGGGGGGGGGGTCTTGTTCCCGAACACTTCGGGGAACCTAGTCAGCCTGCAGTTTCTTTATCATATTGCCGCGCTAGTTGACTTACCCTTATACAACTAGGGTGGTGTTGTTCTCGCATACTTGTACAAGCAGATGTGCCGGGCTTACATGGGCACACAAAGAGACGTTTGTGGCTTTCTGCCGCTTCTATAGGTGACAACATATTCAAATAATATGTTCATTATTTCCAATTCTACCTAGTTAGAATTAATCTTATACCTTACGTCAACTTTGTATGTTAGGTTTGGGTCTGGGAGCGGTTTCTGACATGGCTATCAATAGCTTGATATCGTACTTTCCATAGACATGAGTTCTGTCTATGGATATTACGGGCCGGCAATGCGAAAAACCATCAATTGCTGGTTTAAACGCCCATAACACGTAATTGAATATATATTCTGGTTTTTCCGGACTCCGCTCAAGCTTCCATTCAACAACCGTCCCAGGGTTAAAGTGATACAGTGCGGCCATGTACTTTGGCAGAGATGCAAATGAATTATCCCAGTTACCGTAGACATTTTCAAACGCTCGTTTGCGCACGAGAAATGCCTTTCTTTTCGTAATGGTATAGCCATATTCCTGGTGGACTGATGTAATGCACTCTTTGATTTTATACCTTATGGACGCTTCGAGGTGCGGAATAAGTACACGAGAAATCAAGTCAATATCCAAGTTGAAGTGATTCCCGTTGAATGTGTCCATTTCGCATGTGTGGGTGGGAATGTATTTACCCACTTTCCACATACCTGTCTTCTTCTTGGTCGCACGCAACATCCAATACATGGCCAAAACCACCTGCGGCAAATAGCCTTGTATACCAACAGACTTGACTCTTTAACCATCATCTCACGACACTCTTTTACGTTGTGCATTTTACAAGCCTTGTTTACGCGCGCTTTATCAGGAAAAAGCATGCCCTTTGCAAGCACCGTTGGTCTAGACTCATCCCACATTGCTGTCCGGATTTCATCAGAATCCCTTGTGAGAGCTTCCATATCCGGCATGCTTGGCAAGTGATCAATGTAAGCAATCTCCCTTGAATGAAACGCAACTTCGGACTCGTACACTCTTCATCTGGGGGGGGAGGGGAGTGGAGCATACTCTCTCTTCAAATCAGGTCCTTCCACCTCATCCTCCTCATCACTGTCCCCTTCCTCTCTTCAAAATATATTTCCCAAATTTGTTTTGAAAAAATATGTGTATTATGAGGGATTTGACCCAAAATCAGCTATTGAGCAGGTTTTGGGATGTGAGATTTTGCCCAGATATAGGCAAAATTTATGGCCAAAAATGTATTTGTCAAATAAAACCCAAATTTATTTGCCCAAATATCAGACTCGTTCACTCTTCGTCTGGGGGGGGGGGGGGGAGCAATCATCCCTCTTTAAAAAGAGTCTCCTCTCCCCCNCTCACGAGGAAAGGGTGTCTCGCCTCCGGATTCATCGGCATTGTTGTCGTAATCACTATTCTCTTCCTCAGTCTGTGCATCTGCCAGATCCAGATTTAATACGTCGTATTCGGGCAATTGAGTGAGTACGGGTAGTTCAACTTGCTCGTTTTCACTGCACAACCAACAAAAATATAAGCTACTGAAATTAATAAATACTTTCCATATAGCTATATCACTTCACTTACAAGTCGTAATGTGATGAAATTCCATGATGGACGTTTTCAATTAGGTGATGACTCCCGGATGGACCACTTGTAAAATTCATATCCGGNCTTTCCATATAGCTATATCACTTCACTTACAAGTCGTAATGTGATGAAATTCCATGATGGACGTTTTCAATTAGGTGATGACTCCCGGATGGACCACTTGTATCATATCCGACCGGTACCCCTTGTTAAAGATATGAGCGTTAATACAAATTCAATACACCAAAAATGTACATAATTAACACAAATGAAAAGTGAAGTTTACCACTCGTCTTGTGAATTATGAAAAGTATGAGAGAAATTATTTTCTCGCTGCTCATTCGCCGGCGGTGATAAGTTTAAATCAAGGAAACTCTTTCATCCGGAACCTGCCCGGCAAAAACTGCTCCAGAATAACCACCCGATGACTGGGGGTTATCCCTACTACGCGCAACCTCGTTTTTGAGAACGTCTTCGACCTTGACGTACATCTCCAACATTGTGATTATAAGAAATTCCCGGCATTCATCCGGAGTACTAAGAAAATCCCTCAAAGTTTCATCATCGTCGATGTTAAACTCCGAGAAAAAAGCAACCCCTTGCGGAATGACGGAATACAAATATCTTCTGGTTACTTTAAGTATCACTGAACGTTTCCTCACACTCATTTTTTTGCATAACAACGATATCAATTTATCGTACTCCATTGTAAGTGGTAATTTAACATGACACTGTGCAGGTAAATTGTACCTCACTGAGTTATTCTCCATTACAACCTCACCCCCAAATATAATGAAACTCTTATTCTACGCTCTTCAGACATAATGAAAAAATGCTGGAGAATTTAATAACAAGAAACGTTTGAATGAGACAAAATATTTTTTGAATGATTTTTCCTACAATCCTAACCTCTTTATATAGGAAATGGGTAGCCGGGGATTTTATTTTTTTATGTATGGCGCCCAAATTATGTGCGATATACGCATTTGAATTATTGTTATGTCAGTTATTATTGGTGGGGCCAAAAAAGTTGGTATAGCGCGCAGAAACTAAACGCTATATGTATAGCGTCCAAAAGGTCTGCGCTATACCTGGAGTAACTTTTTGTCAGACGTACAGCGCCCAAAAACTGGACGCTATACCTTAACGGCAAAAATTACCGTTAAGGTATAGCACCCAGTTTTTGAGCGTCATATATATAATGGTCTTTTTTTACCACCTATTTGTTCTTTTTGTCTAAAAAGACAATATTAAGGTTCCGGACTCCAAAAAGAAAGCTTCTAACAACAAGTGTCAATCAAACATGATAAGTGGAGAAACAATTTTTGGTGGGACATGCATTAAATAATTCACTGTCTTCGTTGAATTGGTACAATTCGCATTATTGAGATTAAAGTCGATTGGGTGCTCTACTTTAATAAAGAACATCGTCATCTTCATTTTGCACTGAGTTGGCTGCTCCAAAAAGGATACGGACATTCTTTTACAAGTACAGGAGTAAATTGGAAAGAGACATTTGAGGAACACTTAGCCTAAAAAATTACTCGAATGTAATGAATTCACCTGCATTTAATTTATATTCCAGCATTTGATACTTTGGTTATTTCGTCATTTGCATTTAATTGGAACAAGGATGTCGATACCAATAATTAAATATGCTTTAAATAATTTTAGTTTTATAAGTTCGTCATAAGTGATTATTTTGCTAGTGTTTGACCATAGATTCCCAAATTTGTTTTGAAAAATATGTTTTGGTTGAAGTTTGACTTGAAAAATCCTAAAGTTCAAAACATATTTTCCAAATTTGTTTTGAAAAAACATGTGTATTATGAGGGAATTGACCCAAAATCAGCTATTGAGCAGGTTTTGGGATGTGGGATTTTGCCCAAATATAAACAAAATTTATGGCCAAAAATATATTTGTCAAATAAAACCTAAATTTATTTTGACAAAATCCATTACAATTAGAAATTGTGAATTGAAGAAGATTTAACCAGAAATACTAGAAAAATCTTGTCAGAAATTGCATATAAAAAAACTGAACCTTACACCAGAACTATAAGAAAATTAGCAAAATTACTGCTCCTTAAAACTGCACCAGACACTACAAAAGTACAAATAGACCAAAATAGGAGTTGGGAACCAAAATAATGCTTTTTTTGGATTGGTAGAACAAAAATAAGGGTAAAATAATAATAATACCGAAGTATATATAGCGCCCAAGTACTGGGCGCTATATGTAAAAAGCTGCAACGCCTAGGTACATTGCCCAAATAACCGACGCTATACATAAGTTTTATGTATAGCGCCGGGTATTTGGGCGCTATACCCTTAATTTTAAAATACTCCATCCTCTTCAAGACGACCCACTCGTCTTCTTCCCCATTTTTTTTATCTTCTCCCCTCTGGTTGGT